>CAOLHI010002682.1:0-233200 GCA_948474755.1 Ctenosaura bakeri | reverse complement strand
GAATTTCTGACAGTGTGATTTCTTGAAATTTGCTGTGAACTTGAACAGTGTGGCTTGTGAACAACTATTGTTTAATAAAATGTCATCAGATTGCACAGCTCACTTACAGCCAGCCACCACTTACTGTTGCACTTGCCAAAAGGTAACTTTTTACAGAATGGATACCTTTCTAGTAGGTAGACCTACTTGTTTCCAAGTCATTTAAGGCAGAAGTAGGCAGCTGTACTCCCCTAAATGCTAGAGTGCAAGTGTCGTCTATCCAACCCAGCATAGCTATAGCTATGAGGGAGGTTGGCAATTATACTCCAACAGCATCTGAAGAGCTGCAAGTGCTGACACCAGACATAAAGCAATATTCATATAACTGATTCTGCTCCCAAGATGCTTGGTTCAGAAATCTAGAAAGCAAAATAGTTCAAAAGCTTTTCATATATACGTGCTTTTGTGCAGCTATGCCAGTGTAGCCTGATAATCCCAGTGGTTTGCTGTCTTAAGGTATCCTTCAACAAATAGAATGCTGTTTCTGTTCATGTAATGACTGTTTCCAACTTAGTGTTACATGAAAGAAGTAAAGTGTAATTTTAATATGTTCTTCTTTTGTACAGAATCTTGCAGAACCGTGCTAATTAATGAAGTAGTTCCTTTTTGCTTCTTCAGATCCAATGCCATACTATAAATATATTGAATTTTAATGTAATCCTATATGTGAGTTAAAAATTATTACAGTACTGTCTAGGCATATACAATTATTTTTTTGTTTTTGTTTTGGTCACAGATGCTCCTTCCACATCATCTCCATTTGTTGAATTTAAAGAAAAAACTCAGCAGTGGAAATTGATAGGTAAAGTAATTTTCCTGCCTTTGGCCTTCAAGTTATAAATTTTGTCAACTGACTTCTTTTCCCACTTTTTTTTTAAATTAAATATGTCATTGGAATTAAAATCTGAACATGAGTAACACATCTTCTTTGTTTTCCTCTATCATTTCCTTTGTTGCTGCAATTTCCTATTGTATGTACCTTGTATGTACCTATTGTACATCCCTTGTCTGTTTTTTTAGAAATTAATATTTTCAAGCATTCTAGTATTATGCTATTCTGAGTGTCAAAGCTGTCACCCTAGTCTTCTAATATGATGCCACTAAGTAATTCCTTTTCTCCATCTTTCTCCGTTCTTTCTGAGTCATGGCAAAAGGTTTATGTATACTTAATTCTTTTGGTGCTTTCAGAGACCATTGATTCATTTCTTTTGGTCTAATGAACATGTCTTAGATGGTTGTATATCCACCATCTTGTGTGTTAATGTAACATAAATAATAGCAGTAGGTAACAAACCATGATGTCTTTTCTTGTAATTCTCTAGGCTCTTCCCATGACCATGAGAAGGAACTGGCAGCATTGTTCCAACTGTGGTTGGAGACAAAAGACCAAGCCTTCTTCAAGGTGAGATAGCATTTTCATATGAATATGGCAGTATTCCAGTTGGCATTTCAACTATGCTAATATTAAACTTCTCATTACAGGACAATGAAGATAGCTCAGATGCCATCATACCCGTTCCCCGAGTGTAAGTATATATTTGGTTCAGAAGCCTGCTCAGACATCAGAACATGTGATGAACATTCACTAAATGTTGGGATCCATCTGCAGTAAGAGTCAGCACTGTGTGCATTGCAAGAATAGGGTGATCATTGTGGAAGTGAGTGCAAATGTTGGCTTGGAAGATAATTCAGAGACATAAGTATTAGCTGTAAGCAGTATAATTTTTTTCCTGCTACTAGGAATTTCATAAATTAATAACATATTGTTTGAAGGATGTGGCTTGCTCTTCCAGTAATCAGCAAAAGATCATACCCATTCTTGAATTTTTTTTAAGTATGCTTCCTTGTGCTCACATATTAGTTAGATTTGATTTGGCATGTTCATACTGTTGTTGTTGTGTGTCTTCAAGTTGTTTTCGACTTACGGCGACCCTAATGCTGAGATTTTCTTTGCAAGATTTGTTCAGAGCAAGTTGCTGTTTCTTTCATCTGATACTGAGAGAGTGTGGCTTGCCCAGTGGGTTTCCAGAGCTGATGGAGATTTGAACTCTGGTCTCCCAATGTCCTAGTCAGACACTCAAACCAGTACCCCATGCTGGCTCTCTTTATGCAATTTATTTTCCCATTAAAACAAAGTACTCTTTGTTTACAACTAACAATATTTGCATCTCATCTGTGCTGGGGCCATCATATATAATATTACCTCTTGGTATATCAAGGCTTGACAGCCTTACATTGTTTAAAGCAGAAGGCTGAGAAAGTGAGCAAAAAATCAAAGGCACTAAAGAAATTTTACATTAGCTCCTCTATTTGTATATTGACTGGTTCTCAAAGCTTTGCTGATTCTTATGTCCACCATATATGAAACTATGTGCTCCCCCCTCCCCCCACTAAAACATGTTTGGTTATTTGAGCAATAATTGTATTAAGAATAGTTATTTTTCATCTGTTTGTTAATTTACATGACTTCTCTGTTATTTTCAAATGCAAAGAAAAATAATTGTCAAATATCCAGAGGAAGACCCATATCTCAAGGGTAGGGAGGACTTCTTCTGTCCACAGTGGTCCAAGAAATTTTATAAAAATATCCCCCAACTTGCTTTTGTAGAGTTTCCTTGTTTGTATTTGAGTCATTGTGGTTGACTGGTACAAATCTATTCTGGTTCTCATTAGCTGTAACTGTACAGAGCCAACACAGCTGCAAGAGACTGAGCGGAAGCCTGCCTTTTGTCTGTCATCAATATACTTTATTTCTGAGTGTCAAAGTCTTGGCTTGCAGTGATTATGCCAGAGACAGAAAGAACCTGATGAGATTCCAAGGAGTGTGTTGGCCAAATTATACTGACACGTACATGTGCCCTGTAATTTCAGTGTTGGATTGTTCTTGACTTTCAGACTTCTACTACTGCATAAGATAGGTACACTCTATTTAAAAAAAAAAATTGCAGGATTGGAGGCAAGAGTGACCTCATTGGTGCAATATTTTTTTCAATATTTTGGAAAATCATACTTTGTATTTCTTGGTAAAAAAACAAAAACTCCTGATGAAGTTTGGTTTTCTTATCCAGATTGGTGCAGGAAAAACTTCCTATGGCAGACAGAATTCAGTGAAATAAAATACTGTGATCCTCAGGTCAGGGCCTTTTGTTTTAAAAAGGACAAAAGTAAGCTTGAGAGAGGTAAATTGATATTTTTCTAGCAGTATTGCAAGAAGTCATGAGCTGAGCTTGTGATACAATTCAGATTTTTGGATTGTCTGGGTAACAGTTTAGATGCATGAAAGTTCAATGCAGGTCTCTCTCCCACTTGTGAAATTATCTTTGAGTGATGATTGAGGAGCTGACTCTTGAGAGGAGTTATTTCCAAGTTGTATTCCTTCAGGCCTCACACTGTTGTTTGTTTCAGAAGGACTGACTATGTAGTCCGGCCTAGCACTGGGGAAGAGAAACGTGTGTTCCAGGAACAGGTGAAGACAGCATGCATTTTCTCAAATATTGCTGGTGCTCTTAATAGTATGGATAATAGCAAAGTTTTAGTGAAAGCATTCTTAGAAATTAAACAGCAGAAGATCATGGAAACATTTAATCCGTTTCAGCATACACACAGATTGCCTTTATACAGGCAACACATAGGGTGCAGCTGATGGGCAGATAATTTTTGACATCTTAATGCTACAGAATGCTAATGCTGTTAAGGTAGTCTTCTGTGCTAATGCTGTAAAAGTATTTGACACCTTTAATAGTATTAAGGTGCCAAATACTAATTGCCATCAGTTGTATTGTATGTGTGCCTATATAAATATTAAAGCAACTGGGTAACTGCTGTAGCCAGAGCCTTGTTATTCAGATGAAAACAAATAGCATAGTTTCCTTCCAGCAGTTCAGTGTAAATTATTAAAGGTGTAACTTATTTCAGCAGTAGTCTGCAATTCAACTGGAAACATAACATCCTACTGGAACTTCACTAGGTTTGAGGAATCAGGAAGGCTTCCTTCCCGGTTTGTACACTCTCCTCTGTAGTCATAGTCATGTATTTATATCTGACCAAGGTAACTAACACAAACTGGTGTGTATGTGTGTATGCGCTCCATGCCTATCCAATGAGTTGCTGGTCAGTATTTTAAAGAGTGGTGTCTCCCTACACATACCTTGTTACATATTGTCTGGACGTACCTTGCTATTCATTGCTGAAATATAAGCAGTCACTCTCCCTGAATCTCAGTCTCCACCAGAACATTTGCTATTAACCCAAATAATAGGGTTATCTGTATATGTTGCTGATCATTTGGAAATTTGTAGTGTTCTCTTATTTACCTACACACCCTCCTTTTCCATATGCGCAGGAACGTTATCGATACAGCCAGCCCCACAAAGCTTTCACATTTCGCATGCACGGCTTTGAGTCAGTGGTTGGCCCTGTAAAGGGTGTATTTGACAAGGAGACTTCTCTGAACAAAGCTCGAGAACATTCTCTGCTGCGATCAGATAGGCCTGCGTACGTCACCATCTTGTCTCTTGGTAAGTTGGCATTCTCACTGGTGTGTATAGGGAGGGGGAGAGTTACTGCCATATATTTAGTTTCACAGAGGTGAAAACAAATGGCCAGTAATGCTCCTGGGAAGAATGTTGTTTGTTTACAGGCAGCCAGTTCGAAAATTGGGTATTGGAAGATGGAATCTGAATAAAAGTTTGAAGTTCAGTTTTTGGTTCTCCAATTAAAGTTAAAGTGGCAGTGATACTGGGGAGGCTTCCACCTGCAATCTTTTTAACTACTGAATCTGAAATGCCAATAAATGCCAAGGATATAGTTTAAGGAAGATTCGAATGGAAGTTGTGGAAAGCTGTAGCTGTCTTACAGCTGTCAGACTACTTATCTCATGCAGTCCAGTAATGCCTACTCTGCTGTTGACTCTCCTGTTCCTCAGGCAGAGATCTTTCCCCTCATCTGCTTTCTCATCCTTTTTGGAATCGGAGAGGTCAGGATTTTTGATATAGAAAGCACAGTCCATGGAAAGCTTTTGTACCAGAATTAACCAGGAGCAAATACAGGATGCAAACAGAGAAAATGGCACTGTTCACATCCTTGGGAGACTTGAAAGCAAGAATATATGGCTGTAAAATGGGACAGCAAACATCTGTGTCTAAAAAGAGAGGTGCTCCCAAATTATGTCTGTTTGAAACAGAAGAAAACCCCTGCGGCAGCTTTCTCCAGCCTAGTGCTGTTTTAAGTAAGGCTGCCATATACATGTACCTGTAGAGGAGGTAGTTATACTAAGCATAAACATAGCCCAGGATGTAAAGAGAACAGTGGCAGAAGGTGAGCAGAGAAGAATTCAGGTTTACTGTTGAAATCTGGCCTAGTAGCAGTAGTTGAATTATCTAATCAGGCACGGGCAACTGTGGCTGTCCAGATGTCTTTGCCTTATAGTGTCTTATCTACCCTAACCATCATAGAGGAAATATGGGAATTGTACTCCAAAAACATCTGGTTGTCCACAGTTGCCCACCTCAGTTTACATGATACAGAGAGAAGTTCTCGGAGGATTTCTTCCTTTGAAGGTTGCTATCAAAGGTAACAAAACTATCATAGGTAACAAAACCCAAGATTGAGGTTCAGAGGTCATAGGGTAAATGGGATATGAATGGTTTGAGAACTGCCTTTTCCATTTCAGCTGGGGCTTTGACTATGGTTTGATATTTTTTGCTGTCTCAGTCCGGGATGCTGCAGCCCGTCTTCCTAATGGAGAAGGGACTCGTGCTGAGATCTGTGAGCTGCTTAAAGACTCCCAGTTTCTTGCTCCTGATGTCACCAGTGCTCAGGTAATTGTACCAAACAAACATTACTTTTTCTTTCTCAAGCGCTCCTTTTGAGGGAAAAACAGCTTCTGCCGAATGCAGGAATACTTTGCGGTGGCCTTTAAAGTCCTTCATGTCACAGTTTACAGAGTTTTCAGGTGGTGGTGATATGTAAAATTACAGTGCTGTACAGCATATAGCTAATGTCATTTTGGTGTTAAGACGTGTGATGTTCACATTAGCCATGGATCTTAATAGGGAGAGTTCTGTTTTAATTTGAACAGCTAGACAGATTCATGGATGTTCTTCTCCTGTCTTTTTGCCATTTCAATTTGGGATGATTTAGAGACACAATTCATTTTTATGTGTCATTACTCTTTTTTCCCCTTCCTGCCTGCATGTGCAAAACACGCTGCATGTGCAAAACATGCAATTGGATCCATTTTGCACCCATTATTTCTGTTTCAGGTTAATACTGTGGTGAGTGGTGCACTAGATCGACTGCATTACGAGAAGGATCCCTGTGTAAAATATGATACTGGACGCAAACTTTGGATATATCTTCATCGAGACAGGAGTGAAGAAGAATTTGGTGGGTGCTCGGTGGAAGGTATTAGAGGTCCAGTTTGCAATAGCACTGGGATAGGATAGATTTGTACAGTCACACATTAAATATAGAGAAGATACAAGAGACTCCATGTCCCCACATGTAATATTTCAGACTGGTCTGATTATGCAAGAATAGAGCCTTTTGCCCTTGTACCACTGGGCATCATGCAAATAGACTAAACTAAATTTGAAATTCTTAAAAGGTATATAATCAATACTGGCCTGCTAGATTTTTTTCTTAAAGTGATATAAGCATGTTTTGCCCTATTCACTGTAAATTATGTCATCAGAAAGATGGAACATACAATTTTCCTCTCGTTCCTGAGTGAACAGTGATCAGTTTCTCTTGTTCATCATTCAGAGTGAAAGGCATAAAAGCCTCTTCCAGGATGCATTTATAGAAAATGTCATAAACATCCAATCAGAGCTTTGGTAATTTTCATATAAGACCTGCTTCTCTCTGGCAGGCAAATTATCTGGTTCAGTATATTGTCTGTTATTCACAGAGGAGAAATTCTTGGAATGGCATGTGTACTAAAAGAAAAAACAAGACTGTTGAGTTGTACAGCCTTTTTATTAGCATCTGTCTGAGAATTATTATTTATTTTTCCTTGCAGAGCGGATTCATCAAGCTCAAGCCGCTGCAGCAAAGGCCAAAAAAGCTCTTCAGCAAAAGCCCAAGCCTCCAGCTAAGATAGTAAGTTGCCTGATGGAAATCTGTGTTGCAAAGGAAGTCGGTGGTTCTTGACTGAACAGACTTTTCACCCAGCCTAACCCAAGGGCTTGATGTAGATGACAGGTTTTTCATTATTCAGTCCAGTCCCACCCTAATCCAGGCCATTGAAATTTCATTTAAATAAGAACATTGTATGTGATTTCATAAAAATATTCTGACTTAGGTTTTGATGCTTCTACGGATGAAGAGCATTGCAAAGTTGGGGGGTGGGCAGCCACATCTACATGGGTGTGCGTGTGCACACATCTATAGATTTGATATGACATATAGATAGTGCCTTTCCCTGCATCTTGTCTACTGGGAATATAGGAAGCTGCCTTATGCTGCCTTACACCCATCTAGCTTAATGGAATCTACAATGACTGGCAGTAACTCTCTGGATTTCAGAAAAAAAAGTATTACCCAGTCTCATCAAGCAATCAAAAGGACTGGAGTTAGGAACATTTGCATGACTCCATGTGTTTGAAAATGTTTTCAATCTTTTGTACATTGCTTCAGGGACTCTGGTGAGCTAAGTGGTGGTGAACACTTTAAATAAATAATTATATTAATGCACCAATTATGATGATACTTTAATAATTAAATAATGATTATAATAATAATTAATTAATGCATTGAATTATGCAAAGTTACTGTCTGTCTTGTTACAGAAATCCAGTAACAAGGAGAGCTCAGTGAAAGTGGTTGCTAGTGGTGCGTCAGAGCCAAGCCAGCTGAGCCTTAGTGATTCCAGCATGCCAGCAACTCCTGTGACTCCCGTGACACCCACTGCCCCTCCCTTACCATCAGTGCCCATTTCACCACCTCCACCAGCAACAGTCTCTGTGGTTAGCAAGAGTTTGCCAAGTGTTACATCAGAACAAGCTAAACCCAATCAAAGGTAACTCTTCTGTTTTGGCAAACAATAGAGGAAGAACCATTCACTAGAATTGGGGAGATCTTTGTTGGGGGTGGTCTTCCACTTGTTAAATACTGTGACTTAAAACCTGGAGAAGGCAAACGTCAGCCCACAAGGCTAATCCAGTTCCCAGAGCTGCCAGGAGGAGTGCTTCCCACAGCTAGTGAGGAGAGGAGTCATTGCTGTAGTCAGTCAATGATAAGAGATGTCAGCAAGATTGTCTCCTGTACCCTGTTCATCTTCCGGTGGGAAGCAGTGGAGAGAAGCCCACGTTATCTCTGATCAGTGACTAGAGATCATGGAGTTTCCCTTTCCAAGTTAACTATTCTCAGCCAGAATTGCAAGTACCTGCAAGCATAAGCTCAAAACAAAGTTGTATTGAAAGAAGTTCCACCAGGCACTTTGGCTGGGAACCCCATGATTTCAGGTTTTGGCCACTGTGAAGAAGAATTTGTTCCCGTCATTGTAATGTTCACCACTTCTGCTTTAATGAGTTACAGCTACCAAAGAAAGAAACAGCTGATTGGATCAGATCTGTAGGGAATAAAATCTCTCCCTCAAGTGAATCATTGTCATCCAAATTAGAGTAATCCAGTTTAGAAGATGATTCAAGAATTGGAGACGTTGTTAGAAAGACAGTTCAAGTTTACTTGCTGTCAGAACAACATGGAGGCAGTGATTTATGCCATTAAAGCCCAAAGCACCCATAGGTCTCTTAAGCTGATGGGAGAAATGTATTCAGATAATGTTTCGGGGGGGAAAAAAAAGGTTATTTATTCAGTGAACTAGAAATGATTACAAGTGATGCTGTGCCATCTGGTTTAAACACTCCTACTGGAAAACACTGTATTTTGTATTTGTTCATTGGTTTAATTTAACTGTTTTCCTTACTTTTCTTCATAGCATCCTTTTAGTGTCTTCTCCCACCATGCCACAGCTTGGGACATTGCTGTCTACCACACAGAGTACTCCAGCACAGACTGGGGCTCAGCAGCCTCCTCCTCGGGTAACCAGCCACACAGGCTCATCAGGACTCCCACAGGTTCGAGTGGTTACAGCACAGTCCAGCCTCCCTCCTGTGTCTCAGCCAGCCCCAGCAGTAACACAGCCACAACCAGCAGCTTCGGTACCTCAGATCCGTGCTCCTTCCACTTCTGCACAAACCAAAGTGCTATCTCAGGTAGGAAATATCTATGTGAAAGCAAATCAGCAGTTGCCATTAACTGCCTTTTTTCCAGACAGTGTCATCCAGCAGTGAATGTGGGACACCTCTGCAGCTTTACATCTTTGGGCAACACTTGTATGGAGTGCAGCGAAGGCACTTAAACCCTAGAGGTGGGAATTAATGTGGCCCTCCAGATACTGTTGGACTGCAAGTTCCACTAGACTGGCCAGCTTAGCCAACAAAAAAGAATGCTCGGAGCTGAATTCCAGCAGTATATGAAGTACCACAGGATTTTCAGCTCTGATGTCAACAAATGCATTATTTGAAAAAGCTATCTGCATAACATGTGGGAAACCTGAACAGCTTGCTCACTGTTGCTTTTATCTACATACCTTTTCCTTTTATAGAAATGAGTGGGGGGCTAAGCTCTTTCAGAGTAAAATGCTTCAGTACTCTAAATTGGTATGTCCTTGGTTTGCTAACTATTTTACTTGCTTCTGTTTTACAAAATCTTGAATAGTATTGCTTTTGGGGCTTTCTTGCTAGGAAAAAGGAGAAAGAGGACATTGGTTGATTGTGAGGAGCCCTTTCCCAGTTTGATCAACCTGTTCATGGCTCCTTCAGACTTGCAAATGTTGCTTTGTTCTCCCTTCCAAGACTGAGTTAGAGCATATAAAAGTGGAGCTCTTTTTTCTTTTTTCTTTTGAGGTAGGCTGTAGTTCTTGAGCCAGGTGGGGTGATCTACAGGCGTGAGGGTCCTTCAGGCCACATACATGTTACTATCATGGCCTATGTGTGTATCAGCACAAGCCAAAACACTGCTGAGAACACACCCTTCTATAAGACTTTGTACTTCCTTGTCTATATATTGTTGGGTAGTCCAGCAAAAGTAGACCTATTGAACATTCTTCAGTGATGAGTCAACACATAGGTAAATCCCATTAATTCAGTGGGTAAACTCTAGAAGGAACTGGTATATTTCAGGCCTCTGGAGTTTCATCCTTTAAAGTCCTGGAGGACTGAACAATGGGCTGCAGTAAGTCTTTTTGAAGTTACTTTAAAATGAGACTTTAGCTGCATTAACCCAGACCTATGGAACCAAATTGATAACCATTGTCTGTAAAAAAAAAAAAAAAAATCTCTTAGATGCACTGCTTATCCTTGCATGGAAGTAAATGACTAAATGAATTCTAATCAAAGAATTGCTATTCAAATACACAAGACAGACAGATCGTCCCTGAAACAGAAACAATTCAGGAAGGTAACAGTTTTTAAAGTGTTATAGGAAAAAGTATTGCCAAGGGTCATTCTGGAAGGATGGAGATTTTTGGTTTGTCATTTCTGATAGCTATGAGACATCATAAAACTAAATGAAAGGGGTTTGCTCAAAAGGGATGATCACCTTGCTGAGTATTTTCTTTTACTGTTAGGCTGTTATGACTGTACCAGTGAAAGCTCAAACCAGCCCAGTCCAGGTGCAGAGGCCAGCAGTAACAGGAACAGCCAGTATTGCTGGTATAGGAATCTCTGCAACGCCCAGTCCTGCTCCAAAACCAGCAACCGGTTCTCCAAGCAGCTGTACACCCATTGTCTCTACTATTTCTTTATCGTCAACAACACCATCATCTTCATCATCTTCCTCCTCTTCATCCACTGCTGTCCTCCAGAACGTAGCTGGCCAAAATATTATCAAACAGGTGAGGAGCTGCATGTGATGTCGTGGAATTTTTATGGAAAATGTTGTTTTTTTTATACTAGATATTACGGTAACAAGGTAAGGAGCTGGTGGGATGGGGTGAGAGAAAGGAATGTTGGAAGTGATTGATGGAATGTCTGAGAGAATTTAAATAAAGCTGGTGAAGGACAGCATGGTTAAACAAGTACAAAGTGAAGTATGAATGAGTGACGATTAGGGTGGAGAGAGTCAGATAAGTTTAGGAATTTATGAGTGATGTTTAAGAGTCTGAGTTAGCTATAAGAAGAGTGGGCATGAGAGTGAAGTATTTGCTTTAAATGTATTAAATTATCTGTTTTGTTATGTTAAACTTCTGTTAATTTTTTATTTCATGATTTTGGCCTCTGGGAAAGCTAGATATATAAGGATTGGGTTCACACATGGTGACTGTGGTGGCAACAGTGAATAAAGAGGGATGGTGTAATTTTCACAATATCTTACACAGGAACCATAAGGGCAGCTAGGAGATCTCCACAGTTGGTGGTCCACAAGTAGGATACGAAGGAATCCTTACGTTCATGGCTCTGATACGAATATGGGAAAACTCTTATTCTTGGTGACTGCAGTGAGATTTGTGATAGTTTTCACATTTGATGGTAGTAGAGGTTTAGGCAGAATGTCACCGCTGGTGGAAAAGTAGTGGGATAAAGGGACAGAGGCCTCACACTGCATGGTGCTGGTAAATCGGTTTAGTGCATAGAAAAAATCAGTGCCAATCAAACCTGGGGTTCCACTTATTTCAACATTCCAGCTATTGTACTCACCAACCAGTTGGCCCGGAGGGGCTCATAATTTGGCATTTATTAAGTGCTTAAAATTGAATGTAGTGCAGTACAAAAACACAGACCACAGATCCATGTTAGTCTAATAAATATAGTGCAAAATGAAGGAAATGGGGATGGAAAAGGAAATTTATGTACATTTGTTTTATATGGTGATTGTAAGAAATAATTGTCCCATGTCACAATTACTGTTACCTCCAAATTGAGTCTGCATGTTGCAGTAATGGACTTACCCTTCATGAATTTGTCTGATTTTGTAAAGATATTGTAATAAGAGATCATAATGGCTTCTTACACTAATTAATTTATTCTGGTAAATATGTTTTGTAGGTTTTTCTTTAGTTCCAAACCTATTGTGAAATGACTTCACTGGATGATCTTGAGTTCTCGTATTTATTAGAGAGAAAAATTGAAATCTCTATATTTGCACCATTAATGGTACATGTTACCTTGTTTTCAGTGTGCCGTTCTGCAGTGAGGGTTGGATACTGTATTCAGAATTGCTAATTTAAATGCCCAGAAGTTATGGTTCTTAAATGCTTTCATTGTATGCTGGCAAAATGTGCATATGGTTGTATGGTGAGAAAAGGCTAAAAAATGTGTCTTTTTCTGGAGATTTTGTTGCATTCCTGCAAGTTGTTGCTGACTTATGATGAGCCTAAGGTGAACCTATCATGGGGTTTTCTTGGCAAGATTTGTTTGGGGCTGGGGGTTGCCTTTGCCTTTATCTGAGGCTGAGAATGTGTCACTTGCCCAAGGTCACCCAGTGCATTTCCATGGTTCAGTGGGGATTTGAATTCTGGTCTCCAAAATCATAGTCCAGTACTCAAACCACTGCCCCAGACTTCTGGAAGACACTTTTACTATTAGACTTAGTGACAAGTGTCTCTGGTTTTTGATGGAAGTGATGGTAAAAGAATGGCTTCCATCAGTAGGCCACATGCTGTTTAGCATTCTCTAGTTGTATGTGTAGATGTGCAGGAGGAAGGAATGGGGAGACAGAGATTAAGATTCAACACAATATACTTTACTTTATATAGGTGGCTATTACAGGACAACTTGGAATGAAAAGCCAGCCTGGGAGCAGCATCCCACTTGCCGCTTCCAACTTCCGCATCCAAGGCAAGGACGTGCTACGTCTGCCTCCATCTTCCATCACAACTGATGCCAAAGGGCAAACTGTTCTCCGCATAACCCCAGACATGATGGCAACTTTGGCTAAATCTCAAGTCACCACTGTCAAACTGACTCAAGATCTCTTCACTACTGCGGCTGCCGGAAGCACTTCTGCTGGGAAGGGCATCTCTGCCACTCTGCGTGTGACATCCAGCCCCATCCAGTCTTCTGACTCTCCAGCCAAGACCAGCACTCCTGCCTCTGCTTCCCCAAGCTCAGCTGGGTCTACCGTGGTCAAAGTGACTCCAGACTTGAAGACTGTGGAGTCTACAAGTTCGGCCTTCAGACTGATGCCTGCTTTAGGTGTGACTGTAGCAGACCAGAAGGGCAAAGCCATCACTACGGGGGCATCCACTGAAGGCAAGCCAGCTGCCACCATAAGGATTGTACAGGGGATGGGAGTGATGCCGCCAAAAGCTGGGCAGACGATTACAGTAGCCACTCATGCCAAGCAGATGCCCTCTTCCTCTTCAGTCAGCATGCCTGGCACAGTCCTTACCTCTGCTGTCTCTTTGCCAACCATGACTGCTTCGGTATCCAAAGCAGTTGCTGTCGTGTCAGGGTCTGCAGGGACACCCATAACTATTGGAACGGGGACCACCACTATGCGTCAGGTTCCAGTGAGCACAACAGTTGTATCCACGTCCCAGACAGTAAGTATAATGTTGTTTTTATGTGGGTTAAACTGGACTGGAAATTCTTCATTTCTAATATGAGATATCATCTGATTTCTCTCACCTAGACTTGGAGTACTGAAAGCCATTTGGAACAGTTACATCTGTCCTTGTACTGGGTTTAGGTATTTCTGTGCAAAGAGGCAGACCTCAGCACTCTGAAAGCTTTTGGGTGGAGTGTCTTTTTTTTCCTTCTTTGTAAACTGTATGGCAGAGAAGCTGCTGCTGCATGTTTGTAACTTCTGTGTCTGATTCTCCTTCTGTAGGGGAAGCTGCCTGCCCGAATCACAGTGCCCCTGTCGGTCATAAGCCAGCCCGTGAAAGGCAAGAGTGTTGTGACTGCTCCCATCATTAAGGGAAATCTTGGGGCCAAGTAAGTAATGCAGGAGGAACTTGTGGTCATCATCAGTGTTCTGTTTCTATTTGACAGATGGCTAATACCCCGCAATCAGATTAATGCTTCAAAATACTGTAATCAGCCAGTTCCTTCTTTCTTATAGAAAAGAAAGTAAACAAATTTCTTGCCCTTAAGAAGTGCTACTACATTATTCAATTTTGCTTCTAAAAATCCAGTGGGTGTTCCATAATTCACCAGTGTTGCCCCTTGTATGTGGTTTCTTCTACAATTTTCAACCTGTAGTTTAGCAGTAGTTTAGTCTGCAGACTTTATCCAGTGAGATTCTGTTTATTTCCTTGTATGTAAAAGCTTCATCTGCTGATTTTTCCACAAATCAAGCTGCTTTGTAAAGGAAGACCTGCCTCACCACCTTGAAGTCTTTTGACAACCTCATTCTTCCGTAAAATAACGTGAACATTGCAGAGATTTCTTAATCACAAACTTTTAATGGCAAATACAAAGTGCAGTTGTCTCTGATCTTGAGTACAAGGCTGCGTATACACCAAGCAGATTGATAATTGTGTAAAAGAAAACTCCACTTATTCAACATAATGCCTTTAGATTATGTTTTTAAATAAATTTAACAAATAATGTTTATTTGCTTAATGAGGTTATTTTCTAGTAATGTTAATCTTGTACAGAATGCTTCTAGTTGTTTTTGTAAAAATATCCAGAGCCCGGAAGCAAGTCTGACTAGTACCCAAAGGCAGGTGTGGTATAAATGCACTACCCTCCAGGCTCTGCTATGACATGAGAAGCACTTGAACAATAACTGTACCCACTGCGTCCCTGTTGATTTTGCTTATGTGGTTTCTTTCAACAGCATCAGTGGACTGGGTAGGAATATCATTCTCACCACAATGCCTGCTGGGACAAAGCTGATTGCTGGGAACAAGCCGGTGAGCTTTCTGACTGCACAGCAACTGCAACAGTTGCAGCAACAAGGCCAGGCTACACAGGTAAGGACTGTTTTTCTCAGTTGCAGTTAGTGCTTGGGTTTAAAGTGATGTGGCCTCAATTGCACTGTATCACAGTTATTCCAATAGTGTTTCATTTCAGAAATTCCTGTAAGGGAGCAGTTGTGTAGTGGGTGGGCAGGGTCTTATTGGTAGGTTTACTTAAGCACTGCAATAGGCAAGTTATGAAGACACAAGTGTGCTGTGAGTGGAGAACTTTGGTTAGTCAAATTCCATTTCTCAGAAGTATGTGTTTTCTCTTCAGTATGAAAGTGTTGTTTTTCTTTTCCATCAGGTGCGAATTCAGACAGTGCCAGCCTCCCATCTCCAACAAGGAACAGTATCTGGTTCTACAAAAGCAGTCTCCACTGTAGTTGTAACAGCAGCACCATCTCCAAAACAGACACAAGATCAGCAGTAAATTGAGCTGCGTAATACACTTACAATGAGTTACTTTAGCCCTCTTACTCCAGTTCCTTCCACCTTGGACTTGCTAGTGTCAGACATGACCATCTGTGGTTGGGTTCCCAAGTGGTTAAAGGCCTCTGCCTTGATTCAGAATCTGCAGAAGCCCCTTACACAAACATTGCGGAATGCTGTATTCTAATGGCCTTAATGTCTTCATATTGGAGTTGACAGAAAAGTAGTCTTTCAGCTTTTGACTTGTTGCCCCTCCTCTGGTGTGGGTGTTACGTTTCAGCGAAGCTTGCCGAATAAAACAAGAAGAACCAAAAGCTCTTGGAAGAAATGGACAACCATTTTATATTTTTCGTAGTCATTCTCATGACCATTAAGATTCTGGATTTTGAATAAGCTTTTGTCATTTCCCTGTGTATTTTGTAATTGTGTCTGGGCTTTTGTTTAAAAACCATGACAGTTTTTTTCCCCCAACTGTCCTTCCGTCTCTCTCTGCGTATACTTCCCCCAGCCTCTTGTACACTTATCAGACTGAATGTTTACATGAGATTGTGCAACAGTGAGTCTTGTACATGTGTGAGCTGGCTGAGAGAAAGCAATATAAAAGCAAGAAGGCAGAAAGCCACCGGAAGACCTTGATAAGTTTTTACGTGATGTGGGAATCATAAAAACGAATGTGTGCTTCAGATTGTGCAACCAGGTCCAGTTCCTTCTCACCAATTCATTTTAACTGACGTTGATTACAGCTGATCTTTTATTTCCCCAGTTTTTGAATGAAAAGATACCAAACTATATGAAGAGAGTTTTGTCTTCAAGCCAGCTGTACTGTTGCCTGGAACTTTCCCCCGTTTTTAAGGCAGAAGTTAAACAAAAAGACTCTTAGAAGTAATGATACAGAAAATACTGTGTCTGTACTACATTTTGTTTTCTGACAGGGAAGGAGGGGCTTGTCTTGATGAAGTGCAATATTTATTGCCTAACCTGCTAATAGACTGTGCTTGTATATTTGTACTGTGTCCTTTCATATTATACATGCTTTTTTAAAAAAAAAAGAATCAACTATCTGCATTTCAGGGTGTCCTGGGAAATTTTTCAGTTTAAACACTGAGGGATTTTGTTACCTTTCACATGGAAGTGAATTGCATTTAAAAGCCGTCAGCTGTAGCTCTGTTCTTTAAAGCATGGACTTGGTACCAGGGGATCTGGTCAAATTTAACTTGAAAATACAGGGTATCTTGTTATTTTCTGACGTATAACAGCTAAGGAGAGCTATAGGTTTAGATACTTCTGCTATTTATTGTTTTAAATATTACTGTTTAAGAAACAGCGTACGCACACAAAAATCCCCAAATTCATATAAATGATAATACGTGGTTTACTGATCCAAGAGGTTTAGTATTGTTTCATTAAAAATGTTTTGCCTTCTATAAATGGAATTCTGCAAAACAGTATATACAAATTAATAAAATGATCCAGATGCAAAGCCTTAAAGAATATTGAACCATCTAGTATTGTTATATTACTTCATTAATTTTAGTGGAAAAGATTAGAAAAATACTTTGGCAGTCAGTCTTTAACATTCTTTCTATCTCATATTGGTGTTTCAATTTTAGAAAGAATGCATTTCAGTTTACAATTTTGCAAATTATTAAGTCCATCATACTGGGAATATTGAAACAATTGGAGAATGTATACATGCCCTGCTTGTTTTCCTTAGTAAGAATCATCCATACATAGCACCTTCATAAATATTTAACAACCAAAATTCTATCGAACTATTTTTCCAGTGTCTTTTTGAACAAGTTTTGTTAGAATTCTGCTGAACTAAGACAATGGCTGCATGACTACTTTCAAGTTTGTTCTAGAATTAGTAGCTTGACTAAACGGAAGGCTGACCAGCTTAAGTCATTTTTGTGGGACAGGGTGGACTGAATTTGTTCTCTACTTCAGGCTAGTGATGATTAAAATGTTTTCCCACCAGTTCTTAAATGAGACACTAGACATAGGATCATCCTTTCTGATGTAGCGGCTTAAACAAAAAGTGGGTAAGCTACAGTACTGACCCTTTGGGTTTCTGCAATCTGTTTAAACCCATAGTCAGATTTTTTAAAACACTGGTGTTGTGCTTCTGCTGTTACTCTTTTGTGGCTGCAGTTTGCAGCTCAAGAAATAATCATACATACCTGTCAAAACCTGAATAAGAAAAGTATGGGAGGAGAATCCTGTTCTTCCTTTCTTAGATCCCTGACAATGTTAATGCTAATAGAAACCAAAGTATTTCCATAGAATATCTTTGTTTAAGTCTGGGTGCCTTTTTCTGTCTGCTCTGAAATCACAATTACCTCCTTGCTGTATACAAAATATTACATTATTACATTACGAAGTTACATGCTGTAACTTTGTTTTTATAATACAGGGTGTATCCCAACAAATAATTGCAAATATTGGCATGTTTCTAGCAACGAAGTTTACTCAATACTGCCACAGATTTTCCTTTATTTTTTCAAACTGAGCATCCCCTGCCCATCAGATGGAACAGTAGCTTCAAGAATTTGCTCAAAGGCAACAATGTCCAGTATGTTGGCTGCTCAGCAGTATGAGATCTATTGCACTTTCAACATATTTGAAGGATAAGTGCTTCTGACTGTTTGGGATGTGGTACATGTATGATATCAAAAAGCCCTCAGCCCAGGCGTAATGTGTGTTACTCCATTTATTTAGAAACAGCCAGCCCATCTTACTGCACTAGGTGGGCTTTTGGCGTGTGCTGCTGATTGATGCGCTAGACCTCTTTCCTAAAGTCCTGCCCCAATGGCACCCCTGTTCAAATAACTTCTTCCTCCCCACTTTCACCCCCAAACTCTTTCTCAGCCACCTGCTTCTACAGCCTTTCTACATTCACATAAACCTTGCCTATCTTTTTATCTTCTACTCCAATGCCCAAATTGGTATCTCACTCCCCTCACTGTTTTTATGTCTCCTTTTCATTTGCGTTCTCCAAGCAGTAACTTACTCCTCTGTTTTGTACGATAGAGGTTGTTGGAAGGTACTTTGGGGATCTCTGCATGATTTGTGATAGAACTCCAAGAGTCTCTCATTCTGGTAAGCAATTAGATTGAGGGACCACTCTACTCTGCTTTGGTTAGACCTCATCTTGAATACTGCGTCCAGTTCTGGGCACCCCAATTTAAGAATGACATGGTCAAGCTGGAGCAAGTCCAGAGGAGGGCGACCAAAATGGTGAGAGGCCTGGAAGCCATGCCCTATGAGGATAGACTTAGAGAGCTGGGTATGTTTAGTCTGCAAAAGAGAAGGTTAAGAGGGGCCATGATAGCCATGTTTAAATATTTGAAGGGATGCCATGTAGAGGAGGGAGTGGGTTTGTTTTCTGGTGCTCCAGAGTCAGGACAAGGAGCAATGAATTCAAGCGGCAGGAAAGGAGATTCCACCTGAACCTCAGGAAGAACTTCCTGACAGGGCTGTCGGGTAGTGGAATATGCTGCCCCGGAGTGGAGTGGAGTGGAGTCTCCGTCCTTGGAGGTTTTTAAGCAGAGGCCGGATGGCCATCTGTCGGGAGTGCTTTGAGGGTGTTCCTGCATGGCAGGGGGTTGGACTGGATGGCCCCTGTGGTCTCTTCCAACTCTACATTTCTGTGATTAAGGCTGCTTCTCTCTGGGTCACCTTTAAAATACAAATATTAATTTAACACTATTGACAAGGTTTTTGTGAAGCTTTGCTGACCTGTTTGGGAGTTCTTGTGTCTGAATCCCTCATCTGTAGCCATTCAGGTATAGATATATATTTATATGTGCCAATCATCCTAGTGAGGTTAAACAGATTTCCTGATGAGCCCATGCCAATGATGCCACTATTTTGCATCAGCCCCCACTTAATTATTTTTTGCCTGACTCATTAATATTTCCAGTAGAAAACAAATATCCAGTAAGCCTGATGTATAGCATCTTTCACAGGCTGCAGCTGATAGCAAGTTGTACACATTTCAAGCATTCTTTGGAAATTATCTCTGTTCATATAATAGTCTTGACAAATAGGCCAGAGATTTTATGCCTATTTTGTAGATAGTAGCCTTAAAGTCTTCTGACTTCTCTAAAATTATCTTTTGAATTTGTTGTTGGTTTTTGCTTATGTAACAGAGTCTATCGGGGTTACAGTAGATGAGTTTAAATACAGGTACTTTTTAAAAATATTTGTATTAAGACACCATATTTGATAATATAGAACCACATATAAAGGGATATTTAAAAAACAAAAACAAGCATCAACAAATAAAAAATAGCTAGATTGAAAAAAAAACCTAGGGCAAGACTAAGTAACAAAAGTAAGAAAAGCAGAGAGAAACAGATGACTTTCAGCCCCTAGCTGGTGGTTCTATGGTAAAATATTGAATATGCCACTTCAGCTTTGTAACACTAGTACAAACTTGCATATTTATAAAAACTACTAATCCTCAAAACCCAAAAATGTTGTTCAATAAGCTCTCAAATATACAATTGTTATCACGGTTATGCTATGTCTGGCGAGAGCACTAGATACCTCTTGATATCAAACTTATTTGGCCTTTATGTGACCTTTCTCTGCCACCCTACTCCACGTGTTTGCAAGGGCCACCGGACAAGCATGTAATAGGCGCGCCCATTAATGGTTGTACATCCCAAACCTCATTCAGGCAAGCAACTTAATGCCTCTCCGATGCTTCAGGGACCACTCCTTCTTGCAAACCAGCCTTGCTCAGTGCGACTTTACACAAAGACGCCCGGCCGAGTGCCGAGCCATTCCTTTATGTTGGTCCATTTGCATACTGGCCACACTACTGTCATCCAGCGCTAAGCTCATCATGTAAAACCTGACCTTTTCCAGTGCCTTTGTCCAGCTCCAAATTTACTTTGATCTCACCGAGCATGGCATGGCCTGTAGGTAAAATCCACCCTATAAAGACCCCTTGATTCCGAGTGCCCCTTGGCTCACTTGCTCGGACTGCTTGGATCACCCTGGACTTCCATCTAGCCTTGCTGCCACTCTGTCCAGTGAAGCTGTCCCCTCAGCGAGCCGCGCTGAGCTTTCTTCCCTGCAACTCCCTGTTCTCTCCAGGACTACGTGAAAAGGTGTCGTATCACCCATTCCCCCAAACCTCTCCATTTCTATTTCTCAGTTAGTGTATGTCATGTCTTCTGTGTTGTTTGTTCCCAATAAAAATATTATTTGTTGCTTTAAGATCTTGCCTAACCGCTCTCTGACCTGACGCTGTAGACATAGGGTTAAAGATCCCAGCTGAGTTACCCTGCCTTTCGTTAGCTTGAGAGAGTGCTCGAGTCTAATTTCCCCCATCTTGTGTTTTTATTTGATAATTTGGGTGCCCCTCCTGGGACCCCCAACATACAAGGTAACACAATCACTGTGTCCCACCATGTTTCTTAACGGTCCTTCCTTAATCAAAATAGTTTTTCCCCTTTCTGCCAAGTGGAGAAGCTTCATCAGCCAACCTTCTTGAGATGGAGTATTCAGGTCTTTCCATTTCTGTACAAAAGGTAGTCTGGCAGCTGTAATCATGGACTAGAAAATTATTTGAAACATTTTATATCCTGACCATCTTATCAGTCCCTGTAGAAAGGGATAGGCAGAAATTTTAATCTAGCTCGCTTTTCCTATATTCTAAAGCCCAACTTATGTTGCCCACTCAGCAAAAACAACTGCCATTTTAAAAATTTCAAAGACGTAGCCTAAGCTTTCATGCAATAGCCCCTTTAAAATTGCCATAATCAAATGTGTTAGTTTTTAAGGTATCACAGCACATTTCTGGATTTTTTTTTCCTGCTGCAGGAGCTAACAGGGCTACACCTTTGGAGTCAACTAGTAGCATTTATTTACTTAAGACCAAAGGTCATCACAGAACATTATTTAATATCAAATATTAATCCTATCTTCATGGCTGTGGGAAGATTACAACCAACTGCTGTTTAAATTAGCTACCTTCAGCCATCTCTCCATGCTGTACATTCAAAAAAGCACACTGCAGTAACTAGGCAGTGGGTCTCTCCTAAAAGCTTCTTGTGTCTTTATATAAAAACAGGTGTCTCAGAATCTGTGGTTACAGTGGCTGGGAAAAGGACAAAAAGAACAGACTGGGTCCACATGGGGAGTTGAGATGGGCTGGGACAAGAGCTGAGCCTTCTCTCATCTGTTGCTGTCCGTGCAAGTTGGACTGCAGTTCTGCTCAACCCCATGGTTGCCATTGGTCATCTCGGGAGCATCAGTTTGCCAGTAGCTGAAATGCCCCCCCACACACACTTTTTTAGAGAGCTGCTTGGTGGATTAACGCACAGAGAATGCCAGAAAGATGATGGGAGTGATCTTTCATTTCCTGAACAGCCTTCCCCGATCTGATCTTGAGATACTTCCATTACACTGCGTTTGCACAGCTAACTGGGTATGTTTAGTCTGCAGAATAGAAGGTTACGAGGGGACATGATAGCCATGTTTAAATATTTGAAGGGATGCCACGTAGAGGAAGGAGAGGGCTTGTTTTCTGCTGCTCCAGAGACCAGGACAAGGAGCAATGGATTGCAGGAAAGGAGATTCCACCTGAACCTCAGGAAGAACTTCCTGACAGTCAGGGCTGTCCGGCAGTGGAATCTGCTGCCTCGGAGTGTAGTGGAGTCTCCTTCCTTGGAGGTTTTTAAGCAGAGGCTGGATGGCCGTCTGTCGGGAGTGCTTTGAGGGTGTTCCTGCATGGCAGGGGGTTGGACTGGATGGCCTGTGTGGTCTCTTCCAACTCTAGATTTCTATGATTCTATGATAATGCTTGCTAGAGAGGATGTGAGTTACAGTCCAAATACATAGGGAGCAAGCATATTTGAAGAGTCTGTCTGTTAACAACAATCCTCACCCCTTCCAGTGGCTTAGTCCAGGCTTTTAGCCATGCTGTGATTATATTAACATACCTTTTTAACATACTCTTGCTGAGAGTGCTCAGGGTGATTTTTGATAATGCCTCCCTGGTCCTGCTCCTCCCAGTAAATCATTCCTTGATGCCTTCTATCAACCAGAAGCTAACCTCCTACGTAGCTCATTGTCCATACTGAACTGAAATAAGCATAAAATCTTCACCGCAACACACAATACTGACTGAGCACAAAGCTAGGAGAAGATTCTACTTTTTTGCAAAATCACTAGTCCTGCTGACTAGGGAGTCTGGAAGCTGTAATCCAGAAATAACTTTCCTACCCTGTGGCTGAGTTATGGAGTTGATTCCATCTGCTGGCAGCTATACCTGTGCCCCGTTCTGGATTTAAAAACAGAATTTTTTAAGCTGTATTCTACATAGCTTCTTCTGCTTGTCCTCACACAAGCATAAAAATAGGCAGGCTTTTGAACTTGCCTGCGTTGAAGAGTATGATTTGTCTTCTCTCTTATGAACTCAGGACCTTTTGCTACCTGCACTAAAGCTCAAATATTCTAGAGTCCATGCTTTAAAAAGGCTCTTTCTCTTTTACCACAGGCTTTGGTGTATGCGTAGCCAGGAGCGAGACTGATTTAATCCAGTCCTCCAGATGTTGGACTGCGGTTCCCAGCATGACTCACATATGACTACACAGGATAGGATTTTGGGGAGATGCGGTCCACCAGCATCTGAAGGGTTCCATGATTCCTTCTGCTGATGTAAAATAGAATTATTAACATAGATAACATTTTAAAAAAGGATTAGTTACATAGGTATAGGATAGGTCTAACTTATTGTTTACTATGACAGCTAAGTAGAGCTTCCCTATTCAGAGGCAGTATACCCCCAATAACAAATGAGATAAACTGCTGGAAAAAGCTGCTCCTTTGTGAGTTTCCCAGAGCCATTTGGCCAGCCACTCTTGGAAACAAGATGCAAAGCTAAATGGATCTCTGGTCTGTAATGCACTTCCTTTACAACCTTTTCCAATACAAGCAGTGGTCCCAGCTTAGTTGTAGAGCACATATTTAGAATCCAAGAGGTCTCATGTTCAATCCCTGGCAGATCCATATAGGACAGATTCATATGTGAAAACAAGAGAGGTCACTGTATACATAATATAATGTGTCATTTGCGGTCAAGTCAACTTTGACTCATAAAGACCCTATGAATGAGAGACCTAACAAGTCTCAATCAACAACAACCTGCTCAGGTCTTGCAAATGCAGAGATCTGGCTTGCTTGCTTGCATCAATTCATCTGTAGTATGGTCTTCCATTTTTCCTTCTGCTTTCCCCTTTACCAGGCATTATTTTTTCCAATGAGTCCTATTGTTTCATGATACGTGCAAAGTGCAACGGCCTCAGTTTGGTCATCTCAGCCTCTAGTGAGAGTTCAGGCTTGATTTGCTCTTATTGTGGTGTGCCTTTAAGTTGTTTCTGACTTATGGCGACCCTATCATGGGGTTTTCTTGGAAAGATTTGTTCAGGAGGGGTTGCCTTTGCCTTTATCTGAGGCTGGCCAAATGGGACCTGCCCAAGGTTGCCCAGTGGGTTTCCATGGCCAAGCAGGGATTCAAACCCTCAACTCCAGAGTCACAGTCCAACACTCAAAACAATAAATCTCTCTTTTGCCTTTTTGTCTTTTTGGCAGTGCTCGTATCCAACAGAACTCTCTTTCAGTACCACATTTTAAATTAGTATTTTTTCATGTCCGTTTTCTCCACTGTTCATCCTTCACATCCATACACAGAAATCAGATACACTATGGCACGGGTGACTGGGACTTTGACCTTTAATGATATATCTTTACACTCGAGAATCATATCTAGCTCCTATATAGCTGCCCTTCCAAGTTGTCGTCTTCTTCCGATAGATTCTTTTGAGTAATCACTGAATCAAGGTATAACAAATCTTTAATCATTTTGCTGTCTTCACTGCCCATTGTGAAGTTATGCAAGTAGTCTTTGGTCATTATTTTTGTCTTCCTGATATTCAACTGTAGCCCTGCCTTCACACTTTCTTCCTTAACCTTCATTAATCGTTCAACAATAAATGAAAGGGCTTCCAAGTGTAGGACTTGGTATAAGAGCACTTTCTGTGTTTCTAAAGGTTGGTGGTGCAGTGCCAACAGTCCCAGGTTCAAACCCTGGCTGCTTCAGGTAGGGCTGCCAGAAACCCAGAGGGTCTGTTACCAGTCAGTGCCAACAATAAGGACTAAAGATTTTACACAGTTTATGAGTGCTTTATATAAAGCAGTGGTTCCCAAGGTTTGGGTCCTCCTATGTTGGACTGCAATTCCCAGCATCTCTGCCTGAGGTTTCTGCGAGTGTTATTCCAACAATATGCGGTGACTCAAGGTTAGGAAGCCAGAGCTTAGAAAAGTTACTCTTTGGACTGACACTTAGGCACCTTTGTTTCTGAAGGGATGCTGGGAATTTTAGTTCCGAAGGCCATTTTCTGAGCTCTGAAATCCCTGATATAAGGTGACAGCTGGAAGCCATAAACACGAGGTAAGATACCCATGTAAAACTAACAAACACTGCATGTCCACGTTACCTATGTCCACATCCCCAAGTCAGAATTGTCCAGGCCACAGTATTTCTGATTTCTATGTATGCTTATAAATGATGGACAATGAAGCAAACTGGTAGGAAATAAAATAGCTCATTTGAAATGTAGTGGTGGAAAAGAGTTCTTGGATGCCATGGACTGTTAAAAAGACAAAGGAACTGGGTTTTATTGCAAATCAACCCTGAACTCTCAGTAGAAGCCAAGATGACTAATAAGAGGGTTGTACTTCAGACTTATTATGAGAAGACATGACTCAGTAGGAAAGACAATAATGCCTGGTCAAAGCAGAAGGCAGGAAGAAAAGAGGGAGACGACACTGTAGGTGGATTGATTCAATCCAGGAAGCCACAGTTCTGACCTGAGCAGGGCTCTTTAAAGCCTCCCATTCATTTCCATTCACCGAGTTATCAAAATCAGCTTGACAGCAAATAATAAGTCCAACAATGTATGAGGACCCAAGGTTAGCAGTCAGACCTTGGAGAAGTTGCTTTTTGGTCTACAAGGCCCAGATTCCCTGGTTTCTGAGGGAATACTGCAAACTGTAGCTCAAAAAGTCTCTTTTCTAAGCGACCACTCATACAAAGCTACAGCTGTAAGCCGTGAGCACTGGTTAAATTTGCTGCTGTTAACTGCCATGAAGTTGACTTTGACTTATGCTCTTCTCAACCAGCCTGCTGAGGGTTGTGGCTTCCTTGCTTGAGTCTCGCCATCTGTACTGTGGTCTTCCTCTTTTCCTACTGTGTTTTCCTTACCAAGCATTCTTGTCTTTTCTAAAGTCATGCCTTCGCACGATATGCTTCAAAATATGACAATCTCAGTTTAGTCATCTTGGCTTCTAGGTGAAGTCCAGCCTCGATTTTCTCCAGGACCCATTTATTGGTGTTTTTAGCAGCCCACTAGATCTGTAGAACTCTTCTCCAGTGCCACAGTTCAAAGGGGTTGATTTTCCTCCTACCAGCTTTCTTTTTTAAAAAGTTATTTGTATTAATTTCCATTGAATTGTCAAGACGGACAAACATCCAAAAACAATGACAAAATAATAAGATCGCAATACCACATGTAGCAAATAATTAGGACAAATAAAAACAAAACAATAACTATCTACATAATGATAACATGAACAGCAGCAAAAAAAGAAGAAAGATGCACATCTACATTGAAATTGAATTCTCTTTTGTTGGAACTGTAGACTGGGTAGATCTCATTCCTTTTATATACCCTTTTAAATGCTCAGCTTTGAGCTATCAGCTTTCGTTATTGCCCAGCTTTCATAACCAGACATAGAAACTGGAAATCCCAGGGCATGAGCAATCTTAACTATTCAATGATATATCTTTACTTTTCAAGATCTAGTCCAGTTCCTTCATAGCTGCCCTTCCAAGTCCTAAGCATTTCTGCACCAGACTGGGATAGTGCTATTATTCCACTTTCCACATCCTATGGAATCCTGGGGTTTGCAGTTTAGGGAGGGGTCTCAAAGGCCATCCTCAAAACCCCAGGATTCCATAGGGTGTGGAAAGTGGGATAATAGCACTATAACAGTCTAGTGCGGGAAGGGCTAAAGCCTTCTGATTTCCGCACTACGCTGTTCTGGTGCTATCGTTCCACTATGGCACATCCTGGAGTTTGCAGTTTAGGGAGGGGCATCTAGAATTCTGTCAGAGAGTTCTTGGGCCTCAGGAAACTACAAGGGCATTTCTGCACTACACTGTTATTGTGCTATTATTCCCTTTTCAACATCCTGTGAAATTCTGGGCTTTGTAGTTTACTGAGAACAATGAGCTCTCTGGCTGAGAAGTCTTAAATGCCCCTCCCTAAACTGCAAACCCCAGGATTCCATAGGATGCTGAAAGTGGAATAACAGCACTATAATAAAGTAGTGCGGAAATGGCCCACCAAACCCCAGGATTCCCCAGGAGATTGGCAGCGGGATCATAACGCTATAAGAGTGCAGTGCGGAAATGGTCCTCGACTACAGCCTACAGGCCGAGCCAAGGCGTGGAAAGACCTCGTCCGGAGGTGCCTGTAAAAAGGAAAAAAGGAAAAGTCCGCGTTACCTGCTTCCTCCTGCCTACCTGGGTGCTGCCCTGGATGCGCAGCGACCCAGCGGTGGCGCAGGAGAGGGATCGTGGGCAGGCCTTTCCTGCTCGCCTTTCACCTGCCCGGAGGAAGGTGGGGGGAGAGGGGGGAGGGGGGAGGGAGAGGCCCAGGGAGGGGCTGGCAGCGAGGTAACTCTCGTGTGAGCCGAGAGCGCTTCAGCCCCACCCCTGAAACTGGCTCACCTGCGTGGAGAGGCCGGGGCGCGCAGGGCAGCCGGCGGGGAGGAAGGAAGGGAAAAGGAGGGGAAGCGAGGGGCCACCCACGACGCAGGGGGAAGCGAGGAGACCCGGGGGAGGCGAGGGGGCAATCCGATTTTCAAGCAGGCGGCCGGATAGGGAGGAGGGAACTCCGATCCTCCCCGCCGCTCCACTTTCCTTCCTTCTTTTCTTGAGAAAAAAGTGCCCTGCTTCGGAAGCCTTGCAAGAGTTCCACTCGCCCAGGGGGTCCCCGCCATGGCTTCGGGTTAGAGCCCTTCCCTGCCCAGCGAGGACCCTCCATCCCTTCAGGATTTGATCTGTTTTTTTGGAACGAGAAAAAGGTCTTGGGAAGTCGGAAGAACTTTTTGGGTGGTTGGTTTCCTGCTTTTTTCCTCCTCGCCGCCTCCCCTTCCCTCGTCTTCTCGAGGAAAAAAATCGGAGTCGGTCTAAATGAAGGATTATCAACTGGCCAGCGAAAGGAAGATGGATATTTATCGCCCGCCTCTGGGGTCCAGAGTGCCGGATTTTAATTCGGGCTTGAAGTACAGCAGTAAGACGGAGGTGAGTGTCTGGTTGTCGGTCTTGCTGGGGTGGGTTGCGCTGTGAAATCGTGGACGTCGGGGGGTTTCCACGGCAAAGGAGGTATCCTAACTTTGTTTGTAAATTGGATGGTTAAAAATAGTCAATAATGAGGTCATTTCCGCACTAGACTGTTGTAGCGCTATGATTCCACTTTCAACATCTTTATGGAATCCTCAAAGGCCCTTCCCGAAACTGCAAACCCCAGGATTCCATAGGATGTTGAAAGTGGAATCATAGCGCTATAACAGTCTAGTGCGGAAATGACAAAAGGAAGAAGGATCTTCTATACAGAGTGCTTTTGAGAATCCACGCCCATCAATCCTGTTAGTAAGTCCCCACTAGAGTAGACCCATTGAATCAGGTGCTGGATGGGAAGCCAACACATAGGCCATTTCTGCACCACACTGTTATAGTGCTTTTATTCCACTTTCAACATCCTGTGGAATTCTGGGGTTTGTAGTTTACTGAGGCCAAAGAGCTCTCTGCCTGAGGATTCTAAATACCCCTCCTTAAACTGCAAACCCCAGGATTCCATAGGAGGTTGAAAGTGGAATAATAGCGCTATAACAGTCTAGTGCAGAAATGGCCATAGGCAAACCGTACCATAGGAGCGTGTCTTTCTTCTGCCTTTGCTGGTTGCCTTTGCTGGTTGTGTGAGTGGTTTCTCTACCTAGTGGCTTTCTGTCACCTTGAAAAAGATGGATTTTTAAAAAAGTGAATGGGAACCTGCTTCTTGTAGCTCCATCCCTAAGGACTGCTATTTGGAAGGAAGAGGCACCCAATTCAACAGGGCTTACGGTCTGGCGAAACATGGAGAAGAGTAGATAGCCTTTCTCAAGCAATGCAGAAAGGGCAGGATTTGGCCTGCTGTTAAGTTCCAGGATGTGCTGTAGGACAAGGATGAAAGAAGTCCATTAAGTTAGAAGGGTGGTTTTTCAGAGGTCTTGATGTGTAGTGTGCCATATATGTCTTTGTGAAGTTATGAAACAGGGGTGGGCAAAGTATGGTCCACAGACGGCGTGTAGACCACGAGATTTATTGGGGATTCATTGTGAAAACAGCCATTCAGCTGTTTGTAGGGGGACAGAAGGCAGTTGGTCATTTCACAAATTATTTCCGCTCTGGCCTGTTCAGGCCCCAAACAAGCCTGACTTAAAACCTAGAAGTCACTAGAAAATATGGCATAAAGCTAGTTAAGAATGAAGTTCTTGGATCATGGACTCATGTGTATGAAGCAGCCAACCTTCTAGTGATTTTTTTGGGTTGGTGGACCTTCTTTACAGTTTTTTTGTTTTCTACTGACTCTCCCTCTTACCTCCTGGAATCAGTTTGGTAGTGATGGAGAAAGTTTCTAACAAAGCTACACTTGCAATGTTCTGTGGAATGTAAGCCTTGCCCACCTAACATCATATCCTTCCCTATTTGTTCCTTTATAACCCTTAGGATTGCCTGGGAATTGCCCCTTAAGTGAAAGCTTAAGAGCTTAAATTTATGTGCCAAATGAGGATGGTGAAGTTTTGGGGTTTTTTTTTTACTCATTTTGAATTATTTTTTCCTATAGTTACACCATAAGCTGAGCATGTGTGTCTCCTTCCAGAAGCAGCCTAGCCCATTTGTGATCATAGCTGTTTTTTTTATATTTTATTTTATTTTATGGCTGCAGATAAGGTAGAACAGTCAATATAATGTCTGTCCTGAGACTTTGGGATAGAGTAGGTAATCTGTTGTTGTTACAGTCATGTGCTGTCAAGTCGACTATGATTGATGGCAACCATATCATAGTATTTTCTTTGCAAGATTTAGTCGGAGGAGGTTTGCTACTGCCTTTTTCTAGAGAGTCTAATTTGTCCAAGTCAGGGTTTTGGTGTCTGAGCAGAGAGTCTAACCCTGATATCTTGGAGTCCTAAGCCCTTTCCCCACTAGGCTGTTATAGCGCTATGATTCCACTTTCAACATCCTATGGAATCCTGGGGTTTGCAGTTTTGGGAGGGGCCATCTAGCCCCTCCTGAAACTGCAAACCCCAGGATTCCATAGGATGTTGAAAGTGGAATCATAGCGTTATAACAGCCTAGTGCAGAAATGGCCATAGTCAGACATCCAAAGCACTGCATCATGCTGGCTGTCCCTCCAGTCATGTAGTTAATAGAATTGTCTGTGATGTTGCAGGGGATCTTGAAAATCAAGATTTAGCTTTTGGGATACAATCTGAGATCTTCTGCTGTCAAATCAGAATGGGCAGTTAAGATGGTTGGGTTGCTCATTTTCTGCCTCTGTACCCCTGATGCCTGAACTGTTGTTGTGTGCCTTCAAGTTGTTTCTCACTTGTGGTGACCCAAAGGGAAACCTATCACAGGGTTTTTGGGGCCTGTGCATGTGTGACGTGTCCAAGGTCACCCCGTGGCTTTCTATGGCCAAGCAGGGAATCGAATCTTGGTCTCCAAGGTCACAATCCAATGCTCAAACCACTACAGTATGATGGCTCTTGAGACCTGAATACCAAATTGATAAAAAAGCAAAAGAAACTGACCAGAAGATCACTTCTGGCCTTGGAAAACAGCTTATTTTAAATGTTAAATAGGGATGTGGGACCACCAACTCATGAAAAGGTGAATTGTCTCTCTTGGAGGCTTATAGAAACAGCAAGTCCTTCCTGTTGACCAGGTGAAGGACAGTCCAAGGGGTCTGGAGGGGTTTGGGGCCATAGAACAGCCTTTAAGCATTCTGTTAAGGCTTCAAGGCTGTCCTTTGTCCACCCATGTTTTAAATATTACTGGGATGTCCCTCTTGAACGGTGTGCCGTGTAGAGCGGTAGAATGTCTTAGCCATCCTGATCCAAAGGAAAGAGGTTTTTTCCCTCCAATGTGCTGCTTATTTTGAAAGTGAAGCTTGTTAGTGGCAACTTTTATTCAGCATCACATAAAAATGCCATTTCAGTTGTGTTGAGGAGCAGATTGTGCTTTCGTTTGTTTCAGGATTTCTATGAGACCTTAAAATTCTAGCTAGTGTAGAAGCAAATTTTGGATTTTCCTCCCATGTGTTGAATTCTGGGTGCACAGAAAAGGGTTAATCCAACTCCTCTTGTTAACTTCAAGCTCCCGGTTGCTCTTGTATAAGTAGACTTTCCGGTTGGGCTGGTGAACCTGGACAGAAGCTGGGTATTTGTCTGTTGGTGGGTGAGGTCAGTGAGGCCGTGATTTTGAGCGGAAGAGTGTGGGTTTTCTATCATGAGAGCTAATTTAATTTTTAATTAAAACTCTTGAACTTAGCAGTGGTAGTGTTCTGAAAAGGTATGAGTAAGATTGTGATGGGAAAATGAAAGAGGAGCATACTAGTTCTTCCTTGGTATCAGTCATAATGAAAACTGTAGACAATTCTTCTTACACTAAACAAGGAAGTTCTTCTTGCAATCCCTCTCCCTCTGCCCTCCACACACTCTTGTTTTCTTAAAATCAAGAGGCAAACAGTCATGGCTGGGTTTATGTTTCAGGGGTCCCCCTCGGCAAACTCATCCACCTCAGTTGCAGTTTTAATGGTTGCTGCAGCTGAATCGATAAACTGCCATTTTGAATTCTACATGGTGTCCTAGAGAGCCGTGAGATGTAGTGGTTTGAATGTTGCACTAGAGTTCCGGGGACTGGGGTTTGAATCCCTACTTAGCCATGGAAACCCTCTGGATGACTTTGAGAAAGTCACATTCTCTCAGCCTCAGAGGAAGGAACATTTTTTTCCAAGAAAACTCTGTGCCTTAGGTTGGAAATGACTGAAGGCACGTGCTAATAACATGGTGCCCTAAAGGATTAGTCCTAAGTTAGGAATATTTTGAGAAGTTAACCTGGTCATTCATAGTCCTCGATGCAAGACCAGGGTCAGTGTACCACTCTTTGGACTTCTATAGGGCTAACTTTTGAAATGAATTTTACAATTTTCAAACTTTGCAAAGTTTGACATTTCTAAACAGGCAACAGAAACAACACCACACAGGTAAGCCAAACCAGAATTTACATATATTTGACCAAGGAATTCTATGCAGCAGAAAAGGAGCTGTGTGAAGAAATGTTCCATAAAATTTCCTTAACTCCCAGAGTTAAGGAATTGGAGCATGACTGTCTTCAAGAAACTTCTCTGGTACAGTCTAGCCTACAAAGCTCAATAGTTCCAAGAGGAAAACACTAAATCAAGAGCTTAAATTCCTTCTCCCTGAAGAATAACAACTCCTTCCTTCCAAAACTTTTCAGATATGGCCCCTTCTTTCCCACTGGTCTAAACCAATGAACACATAAGGGTTATACTTCCTGCCCTAGTGTTGGGGATATCAACAGATGCTTGTGTATCAACAGAGACACAAGTATGCTGATGGCTGAGGTCATTTGCATCTATTACGAATATTCTACAGTGTGGTCTGTGTTGGTTTATCTTGGCTGTTCTTTAATAGTCCACTGATTATACCTTAACTTCGTTCCTCATTATTATATTTATGATTACAATATGGGAATCTTTCTCCCTCAAAACTAGATGGTTCCTTCATTGGTACCATATATCACTGCTTGCCTGTTGCTGGAGACAGAGACTCAAGAGCAGATTCAAGAACCTGATGTTTTCCAGATGTGTTGAACCATAGCTCCCATCACCCCCAACAGGCATGTCCCTTGGTCATTGTTCTAGGTCAGGGTGGGCAACTTCTTCAGTGAGGGAGGTGTGGGGATTAGCCACCCTGTATCTCTAGGGTAACAACCTTATCATGGTTGTTACCCATGTGGTGTCATTGCAGGTGGTAGCATCTTCAGCACCTTTGTGGTACAGGAAGCTTCCAGAGTTTCCTCCTACATCACAAACTGACTAACAAGAGTATATCACAACCCACAACCATCATCGTGCCAATGTAGAAGCTGCCCAGACCTCCCAAGTATCTACATGGCTGATATGGGAAATCAATAATTTGCCTAGCATTTCTTCCACAAAATGCCATTTTGTCATAATAGCCAGCATATCCAGGTTTCTTCCTGGGATGAGTAGGATCCAGTGAGTGGGTGCAGATGAATGGTTTTGTTTAGTGCTTACAACACATCCAGTTTTCTTCTTCTGCCTTTTTCCTCTGTGGTACTCATATATCTGATGGCAGCCCTCCCACACACAGCACATATATTTGAAACTGTTCTCTTCCTACAAATTATTTTTGGATGATTGTAACAGCTGGCTGAACATCTTGTGCTTTCAAAAAAGAAGCTGTTTCTAAAAAGGCACTAATCTGTTCAAATAAAATCAGAAATTTATTTAAAACTTTTTTTTAATATCAGCCTTTCAAGACACCTTGCCCTCACAAGGTGACTTATATGATAATAGAAGTTTGAACATAAAATTACAGTTACGTATGTATATATGTACCAGCAACTAGTGATTTTTAAGTACCAACCAGAGGTGAGTAAATTTGTCTTCAGGCTTCTTTGTTTCTTAAGAAGTCACCAATGATGAGATCGTATATATATCCTCACAATGGGAGTTCCAAAGGTGAGAATTAAGGAAGTCTAGTATTGCCCAGAATTTGGAATAAAATATTTTAAGGGATTACAGCTCCCAGAATCCTGTCATTGTTCCTGCTAGCTAGGAGATTCTTTGAAAGTTAGACAAAAAAAGTAACTTTTCCTAGCTAACTACTCTCTTAGGCAGACCGAAGAGCAGGGTCTCTGAACATGATGCTTGGGCAGGCTCATACTAGTGTAGGTGTCCTTCAGATAATGTCCAAACACTTTAAAGCAGATGATGTTGGGTGCAATCCCCAACACTCATTATTAGTTTTGTTTGTCAGGCATGATGGGAATAGCTGGTAGACCACAAGCTGAACATGAGTCAGCAGTGTGATGAGGCAGCCAAGAAAGTCAACGTAATTCTTGGTTGCATCAATAGGAGTATGGTGTCTAGATCGAAGGAGGTCCTGGTACCACTCTACTCTGCTTTGGTTAGACTTCATCTGGAATACTGTGTCCAGTTCTGGGCACCTCATTTCAAGAAGGATATTGACAAGCTGGAGTGTGTTCAGAGGAGGACAACCAAAATGGTTAAGGGTCTGGAAACCATGCCCTATGAGGAGCAGCTTAGGGAGTTGGGTATGTTTAGTCTGCAGAAGAGGCGGTTAAGAGGGGACATGATAGCCATGTTTAAATATTTGAAGGGCTATCATGTTGAGGAGGGAGTGGGCTTGTTTTCTGCTGCTCCAGAGACTAAGACAAGGAGCAATGGATTCAAGCTGCAGGAAAGGAGATTCCACCTGAACCTCAGGAAGAACTTCCTGACAGTCAGAGCTGTCCAGCAGTGGAATCTGCTGGCTTGGAGTGTGGTGGGGTCTCCTTCTTTGGAGGTTTTTTAAGCAGAGGCTGGATGGTCATCGGTTGAGAGTGCTTTGATGTGTATTCCTGCATGGCAGGGGGTTGGACTGGATGGCACCTGTGGTCTCTTTCAACTCCATGATTCTATGAGTAATACAGTAGTCCCCCATTATCCACAGGGGATGCATTTCAAGACCCCCTATGGATGCTTGAAACCGTGGTTAGGACCAAGCCCTATACCATCACCAAAAGTAGCCCTCTAGCTGTGCAGGGACCATAATGAGGCTTCATATTACTATGTACGAAGCCTTTCTGTGGCCTCTGTGAAACTAGAGGGCTATTTTCAATGACGCCATAGCTGTTTCCTGTGGTGGTGTTGGCAAAGGGACAGTTAAAGTGGAGGGCAACCAGGTAGTCATGGTGTGGATAGCAGGACACAGAGCAGACTTTGTGGGTGCCATCATCTGGATGCTAGGGAATGGGCTGGGGCAAAGGCTGGGAAGGAAAAAGGTGAGTCTATGAGAGGAGAGGTTGACTGCAGGTAGCTGAAACCTCAGAAAGCAAAACTGTAGGTAAGGTGGACGGCAATAATTACTGTTTGAACGCTATAATGAATAACTTTTAAAAAGGAACTTGCCACACTTTTTACATGACATCATCTTAATGAAAAACAATTTGAGTTGCATAACCTGAAACAAAGATGCCTTGATGGCTTGCTTGACACAGTCTCCAGTCCAAACCTATACATGCTTACTCAGAGGGAAATCGCACCCTGCTGCAACAGGTCGTACCTCTGCGTAAGTGTACCTGGAATTGCACACTTACTCTCCCATTCATCAAAGGCATCTCAGAGCTCCAAAGGGCATAGCCCCTTACCCCATCTCCAGCCCATGAGTCTCTGTTTTGAACAACTGGTTCCCATCTCATTCCAGAGTTTACTTTCATCTTCAGTCTGGAATTAATTAAGTTCCGTTTGCCTTGTTTCAGTCATAACAACACAGTACAAAATGCTGGCTGCACATCAGCTAGTAACATTGGCATAGAGCAAATATGTGTTCTTCAAAGCAACATGATTTATGTACTGTGATAGTGAACAGATTGAGCGTGAGAGTTTGCTAAAGCTAGAAGGGAGTTTTGATGAGTTCCGTCTGATTAGCTGTATTCTTAAGTCCGTGCTGATTGTGACCTACATAAAGCTCCTTTTGACTTGGTCATACTTCACCATACAAGGTTTTAAAGTCTCCCCAGGAGGCCCTTTTCTATGTCCTTCCACTTTCACAGACCGTATTTGTTGAAGAGATGAAACAGGGGCTTCTTGGTAGCTGCCCCCGTCTTGTGAAACAGTCTTCCATGGGGGCTACACTGACCTACCTCCTGTTGTCCTACCAGAAGAGGTGTTTTAATTTAGGCTATCCTTTGGTAACTTATAGCTGCTTGGAAAAGCTTTCAATAGGTGTGCTGTGCTTTTTCCTTTCAAGCAAGTTGGATGACAAGACACATAGGATCTTTTAATAAGCATTATACATTATACATTATTCTTGTATTAATGAAAAATGTTGCAGTTAGTTCTCAGCAGGGCTTTCATGAGATAGCTATCTTCTTTGTGAGTGAAACTTGAGGAATTTGATCTTAGAAACTCAATTCCACTTCTCTGAATAAGATTCAGTCCAGACTTAGCTACTCATTCCAGCATCAAAATTTTGAAAAGCCTTTTGAAATAATTTGCAGGTTAATTCTGTTTAAAAAATACAAATGGGGCTATGAACTAGAAATAGACAGAGTCACACACTCCTAGGTTTACTATGGTTCTTTGGATTGCTAAGATTTATAGGAGTTGTAGGCCAAAAGGTTTGGGTGGCAACAGGCTGCCCACCTCTGCATGTGATGCTGAACGGGCTACGATTCTAGATTTCAAAAATAGCACTCATTTTGGAAACAGCGGCAGCAAGGATCAACAGATCTACAGTGGACACTTCTATATTTTAAGTAAATATTAGGTATGTAATATTATTAGGGAAAATTGCTTGTTTGGAGAATGACTCCCGGAAGCCTCAAGAGTCCAAAAAAGCCCTGGCACTAATGTAGTATGTTCAGAGCACTTCCCTTCTAATATCTCAAAAAACCTCATATCGGTACTATGAGGTGAGCCATTGTGGTTTTCAATACCTTTCAACTGTCCTGAATTGGCCAGGGACAGTCCCAGTTATCTTCTGTCATACTCTTTCAGATGTTTCCAAAATGTCCTGGTTTCTTTCTTTCCATTCACTTTCCTCTGCATCTTCAGCTTATTTCAGTTGCTACAAATTAAGTTAAAAATGCAAAAGTAGTTTGCATTCAATTGCATTCAATTAATTCAGCGGCAAGAGGGGAGGAACGAGTGGAATCTTGCCTTTCCCAGAAGACTCAGGTAAAAGCAAACTGCTGCAGCGTCTTCTAGCTTATTGGTTATTCCTCATTAATAACTTTTGCTATCTTGGGCACACTCTCATTTTGCTTGGCCATACATGTCCTGGTTTTCATTTGAGAAATGTTGGAGATTGTAGGCTATTTTTGATGGCCAGTTAGTGATGGCGTATGTGAGGAGGCTCTTAACTAGAGACTTTGTGGCTTACAGCTCAGTCTTTTAACTATTGAACTGTATGGAACAGTCCACATTAGATTCCCCAATGTCAATTGCTTTTTATAAAGTCCTTTGATGTCTTGTACACTCTCCAAATTGAGGGGTAATATTCTAGTGGAGGGATGCAGACTCTGTTGTTTTGTGCTTCAACCAACCTCTTCCAGGTACAGAAGGCAGGAAAGTGGTCTGTTTAATTCCTCCTTGTAGAATGCACACCCAAAATGTAAACAATTCTCTGCCTTCTAGTTTTCATCTGCGGTGAATGATTAAGTTTGAAGTCCTTGAATGTAGAGTCTGAAAAAAAAAAAAATCAGGCAAGCGTAGGGATTCCAAAGGTTATTTGCATCAGGTGACAGTTAATTGCAACTAGCCTTGTAGTCCTTCATAATTAAGGTACGTAATAACAAGATTTAGGACCTGCCGCTTAATGTTAGCTGTGGGGAAGTGGTTAGGAGCCCATTCACACTACACAAATATAGCACAACAATTCTACCTTTACTATAGCGGTTTCCTATAGAATCCTGGGACTTATTTGGGGAGGCATGAGAGCTCTCTGGCAGAGAATTCTAAAACCCTACCTAAACTGCAGATCCCAGAATTCCATGAGAGTTAACATGGAATCGTTGTGCTATATTTGTGGAGTGTGAAAGGACCCCAGGTTACTCCACTTCCCTGTCCCTGCTCTCTGAAAAAGCCAGTCAGCCTTCTGTAGATACTGATCATACTCATATTCATCTAGCCCCTTTCAACCTTTTTACCCCCAAGATTTGTGTGTGTGTGTTTCAGCAAACCTTGTTGTTGTGTTAAGCCTCTGACACCTCCCTCTTTTTATTAATAGTCTTGTTTGGTAAAGTAACAAATGGCTCACATGATCTGAACCATGAAAATAGAAGTTTTCATGGTCCACCCTGCCTTTCTACCTCAATGCATAAAAGCATGCATCTTGAACTGTCCTAGGAGGTATAATATGAAGGATACCTAATAAATCCTTAACCTGGAGCTTTTGAAACTTTTCATGTTGGTGACATGTTGGTGACATGATGTTTTAGACATCCATCATTTCGCGACACAGTAATTCAGTTTTTACTAGCAAACCAGAGATTAAACTAATCCCTTACAAGAGATACAGACACATGCATAAATTGTAATAACAAAATGTATGGGGACACAACATATCTCATGATCTTTCTTATATTTTTAAAAAGATATGATTTATAAATAATAACATACATTTTCAAGATTGTAGGCGACACACCTACACACTTCAGGCGACACACTAATGTGTCACGGCACAGCATTTGGAAAGCCCTGCCTTAACCCATCTTTCTGTTATGTTCTTTTATGCATGGTGGTGAAAGTATCTGGTTTTGAAAAAGAGAGTCTCCATGTTCTTTGTAGTCTTTGAAATAGTGAGTTGATTTTTTTTGTTTTGAGTGCTGTAGTTCAGAAAAATAACTTTTCCAACTCTGGATTTCAGCTGGAATAAACTTCCTAGTGAAGCTACAGAGGAACGTTAGATTTCCGGGTTCACGGTGCAGTCTTGCTGTTCCTTGAGTAAAGATTAACCAGAATAATCCTCCAATGACCATATTTATGGCAGATTAGATGTGTCCTCTGGATATTGCAAGATAGGAGGGGTGCCGAGGCTGAGAGTTGGGTGGTAATCTATGTCTGACAGCAGGAGAGATTTGAACTCAGGTTTTTGACAGCTGGGCATTTGCAGCTCTTTCTCTTCCCCCGTCCTCAACCTTTCCTGCTGTCATCTACCTACCCTGGGGATAAAGAACGTGTATTCCTTCAAGACGTTGCTGGACAACAACTCCCACCATCCCCCTCTATTGCTATGGGAGTGGCAGTCCAATAACATCTAGAGAGTTGTATGCTCCACACTTGTAAGGAAGTCTCACTGCTTACTTTTTAAAACGTAATTGTTGATTTGTTTTAACTATATTCTCATGTTTACTTATTTCATATTTATGTTACACTTCTGGGAATTTCTGACAAGTTGTATAAGAAATAAATACCGCAGGGATGAGCTGTTTGTTGATAAAACTAGTGACGTTCGTGTTACTCAAACATGTGTCCCTCACTATTCAGATGCATGTCCAACGGCTGGCAGAATTGGATCCTGGATCTGAAATTGGCTTTGATTCTTGTGATTTCTTACCTTTCAGCTTCGTGAAGGCTCTTTCCCAATTTCTCTTCTTCAATCTCAAGGGAGGTATTAGTCAAACCAGAATTTCTTGTTGTGATCAACTGTAGTTTTGACCTCCTTCTTACCTCTGAGTTAGGCTATCCTAAATTTGTTTCTTCCTGCTCCCCTCCTGCCACGTTGCAAAAAGCAGTTTTCTCATGCATTCCAATTATTCCTTCCTAGAACTGGGATCTTTTGCAATCTCTTGCTCTCTGTCTCTCTGTGTAATTAAGGCTCTAGTCCAGTTTGGGCATATTCGCTCCACCCCCTATAGCGGGAATTACTGTAGAATTATGCATTACTGTTATTTTTAAAAGGATTCATAGATTCCTATACATCCCCTCCTCTCTTGATATTTAGTTGTCACTCTTTTCTTGTTTGTGCACAAACACTGGTGTTTAGTTTTCTTTGCTAGGGAACGGTTTATTTATTTATTTAATCTATATACTTCGGTTTCTCCCAACATGAGATTCAGGGCAGATTTTTACACATTTAAAACCATGGTACATCTTTTGTAAAAAAGCTGCTATGCAAACTATTATATAAATAAAAAAGTCGTAACACAATTACGCTGGATTTTTACTACAAAAAAAGTTAAAAGTTAAAAGCAATTTAACAAGTACATTTGAAATGTAATAAAATAGAAACACAACAACCTCCGTCAAAAACTCTATCTGCTGTGACATTTTAAAAGCCAAATGCCTCCCTAAATAAAAAGATCAGCAGGGAAATGGTCATCGAGACCTCCTGAGAAAGGGAACTCCTCCACAACTTTGAAGCTCTTTCCTATGTCCTTGTCAATGTGCCGGTGATAGTGTTAGGACCAAGAGAAAGGCTTTCCTCACAGATCTTAAAGCTCAGGCAGACTCACAGAGGTTGTACTTTTGATTTTTGTCAAAAGATATTGTGTCTAAATACCCTAAAGGCGCCTGATTCCATCTGATCTTGAAAGCTAAACAGGGTCAGCCCTGGATAGTACTTAGGTGTGAGATTGCCAATGAATGCCAGGTTTGGTAGGCTATATTTCAGAGGAAGGAACTGGCAAACCACCTCTGGGTATTTCTTGCCTAAGAAAACCCTAAGAAAAATTCACAGGGTTGTTGTAAGTCGACAGGTGACTTCAAGGCACATACACAGATGTTGTGCCCAAAGGTGACCTGGAGCAGCATGAAATGTTACACTGGTGGATGTCAATTTACCCTGATTTAAATCGAGACTGAAGTTAATGGGAGGAGCCAGTTCCACAGACAATTGTTGGAGACCAGCAGGGTGCATTCCCGTGGAGCTGAAATAACCACAAAGTTAGCAGTTTTATTCAACCCATGACTCATTTTAAACAGGTTTAGGGCATAAAACATCAGAGCTCACTTTCGCCAGGCTAGAGAAATGTGCAGATGCTCTGCAGGTGGATCAGAAGAGGTAGGAACTACTGATCCCAAAGAGGCAGGGCTGGAGTGAGCTGGTTTGCCATTAGATAAGAGTTCCTCGTCAGAGGAGCACAAAGAGAGCGGCCTGTAAGAACTGTGTTCCTCTGCTGTGCTTTCTCCAGCAGGCTTCTCAGGTAGAGAAAGCATATCAGAATGAAGAAAGGCAGCATATCTCCTGTACAGGAATCAGCTGCCCCCCCTCCAGAATAGGGAACAAAAACAAATACCATTGTATTACATTTGAAGAAGTGGGTTTATATCTACAAAAGTTCATGCAGGAATGAAAACTGGTCAGTCTACCACATTTTTTCTTCCCCTTCCTTCCTTCTTTTTGTGTAAATAAGTAAAATAAATTATTGCACAAAATACTCACTGATTTTTCTCTTCCCACTCAGTCCATGATGATATGCAGCCTTTGTGATGCCACTAGGTTCATTGTCTTTTGTTTTACTGTGGCATACTTAGCAGAGTTACGCCTTTTGGCATTGTTAGTGTTACCCACTAGCTCTCTCTACCAAAGCAGGCAGAAGAAACCTTTCCATCCAGCCACACCACAACCCCAAGATTCCAGTTTCTTTTTTCCCCTCAACCCCCTCCTTCTGACAAGCCACGACAGCAGTTGTTTCTTCCCTCTCCTCCAACGCACGCAGTAAAAAGGAGTCAAGTCCAATCCGGTTTTCTTATGTCAAAACTCCAGTACTCCTCACTCTTTAGCCTCTTCTGCTTTGCTCAACTGCACAGTTGCTCTGGGAGAGCTATGCTTTGTGGGTGAAACTTCTATTTATATATTTATTTTTTGGAGAAGGTTACATTTTAAATGGTGTAAATGGGTGGAGATGGAGTAACATCTGTGCTGCCTTGTCTTGGATAGAATTCACACATGCCAGTTGTCCCTGGGTGTTGCACACTATCCTCTGTTGGCTGACTGCCATCATCCCCTGGTGAATGAATGGGTGAATCTCTTAGTTGGAAAGTTCAGTCTCAGCTGTGGTGGCTGATCTTGTCTACTTGTATGTGCAATGAGGACAGATTGGCAAATGTCAACTAGTCCAGAGATTTTTCTGGTTCTCCATGACTGCCTGCAAGGAGGCAAGGAGGACCTTCTAATGGGAAAATATTGTAAGTGTATGCTGTGAGATAGGGGTATGCAGCTGCAGAGGAAGGGGGAAGGCAAAATTGGTGACTGCAGCAGGCTTCAAACTACCCCTTCCCAAATCCAAAAGTCAAATTGGAAATAAATTGTAGCTTTTGTTTTTGGCTGATTTTTTTAATTTGGTGTTTCAAAGGGATCTGCCTCTCTTGGAGACCTCCAAGAGTGATAACTGACCAACTTTGGATTATTTTTATTACCCCCAAAGAAGTGGGCATGGGAATCTGATTGAACTCTTGGGGCTGCAAAGGAAGTCCCGGGAGTTGCTTGTTATCCAAGGTCCAGCTTCCCTTTGATGTCATGGCTCTATAATTCAACTTCTACTAATGCTAATCATCTCATAGGGTTTTCTTGGCGAGATTTGTTAGGAGTAGGTTTGTCATTGCCTTACTCTAAGACCAAGAAGATTGTGACTTGCCCAAGATCACCTAGTGAGTTACTATGGCTTAATGCAAATTCAAACCCTGGTCTTCCAGTATCCTCGTCCAACATTCCAAGCAGTATATTTCCCTGTGTCCTTACCCTTGCTTGAAAGCATCTGTTTCCTGCATGCACACAGATGGCCCAATCTGCTTTGATCCTCACTTGCTCTTGGGCTGAATAGCAACACAGTGAGAAGGAAGGGTCTTCCATTCTTTATGCAGCTTGCAAAGGAATGAGCCAGGGTTTTCAAATGGCCATTCCTTTGTCCCAGCTGTTCATAACATGGCACACTCCTAATGTATTCAACTCCATCCCCAAATAATGTCTTTGTTGGAAATGACACTTGCCACACTTGCCATCCAACATATCTGCAAGTTGGGGAAGCCTGCTTTGTTCCTTCTAGATGCTCATGGCCTCCAGCATTTCACAGACGAAAACTGAGGCAGGTGTGTCTGAGAAACATCAATGTGTGGTCAAAATGGTAAAAATTGTTAATGAGAAAGAATTCAAAAGCTAGAAGAAGCTACAGCAATTTGCTTTTGCCTAAGCCTACTGGAAGGGCAAGATTCTGCTGCCTCCTTTTTCTCCCCTCTTCCTTTCCCTGTCTGAGCTAATAGAGTGCAAACTAGTTTTGTGTTTTGAACTCAGTTGCAGTAATTATAGTAAGCTGAGGAGAAAGGAGGAAAGCAGGAGGAGGAGAGCAATACTGGGACATACTGGAAAAGTGGGATGGCCAAGGATTGACTAGAAGTGTCCCTGACAAATTGGGACACGTGGATGGTATGGATACTCAGTTCTGCCACTAACTTAGCTTACATGGCTGGTTTAGCTTTCAGAGTTGGCTGGAAATACTGTACTGTGGCTGACCAACTAATCTACGTATGTCCTAACTTGGGCATGTTTCCCCTGTGTATAATCTGAGCACTGAGTCATCCATGGGATAGTTGTCAGACAAGGTCCAATGAAACTGGATTACGCCACACTGCTGTGGCAGAACTCTGTAGTGAAAAAGGAAGTGAACCAAAGTGAATGATGGAAGGCAGCTGGCTTGGACAGGAGCAACAGCAGCTTTCTGGATGGATTCAGCAAGTTCTTCTGTCATAGCCTAAATCAAAGGAGGGAATTTGTGTAGCCTAAAGGCTTCATGCAGGACTTTTTTGGGGTGTGTGTGTGTCCAGTACTACCTTTGGAACCCTGCCCAGTTAGACAAAACTTCATGCAGGAAAAAAAAGAGGGAGTTTCCAGTGAAGACTTCCCTGCCCTGGATAGATTTCACCAAAGAAAGTTGCTCCATAAACAGCACCCCCCCACACAAGTGATTGGGAGTAATGTGATGTTGTTTCTGATCTTCTGAAATTGCAACTGCAATAGCAGAGTGCAACCTGCCATAAGATCCTTAAGTCTGGCCTTCTGAACCCTGGAAACGGTGTTTCTGAATCTCCCCTGTCTGATTCAGTTTTATGGGCTTGTTCAGAGCATAAAAGACAGATAGGCATGTTTGTTCAAGCAATTGTATAGGAAGCCTTACGAGAATGTGCAATTGTATAGCAATTGTATAGCAATTGTGTAGGATTCTTTGTCGCATTTATACAATTGTATAGCAATTTTATAGGAAGCCTTATGAGAATTGAGAATGTGCTGTATGCTTAGAAGGAAGACAAGTAAGACAATGTATATGTGGACATTGCTTATCTCATGATTTCTAGGGTTACATAGAATTTATTGAGGGTTTTCACAACACGAGGGAAACCAATTTCCCCTATTGACATTGATGTGCAGGTCAGCTGCAGCCCTCTTGGCTTGTTGTCTTCAGTATACTCAAGGCAACTTATGGAGAACATGGGCCGTTCCATCCTCTAAGAATTACAAGGAATCTAGAAGTTGTTTGCTCCTGGGATGGTAAAATACTTAAGTACTTAGTCTCTAAGGTCTTAAGTGTTTTACCACATTGCAAACAAACATCTGTTGGACCTCCTGTTACTGGGACATCCCACATGGATAGAGTGGGCAGAGTCATTCAGAAGTAGAGCCAGAACCTGTAAGATGTTCCACAAGTCCAGCAGCAAAAAGATGCAACTCCTGTCCTTGTGACAAAGACTGAAGTTACTCCCTCTGCCCCAGAAAAGCTTAATTGTTGCAGTAACTCCTGAGACTGTCTCGGAGTGGGGAAGGCTTACCTTTGCCATAGCAGGACAGTTATGCAGGACTGAGGGGGTGGGCTCAGAGAGACCACAGTTCTCCTTTGGCCCGCTTCCTTTGGGTCTGGAAATTTCCAACATATTGTCAGCTTCTGTATCAGTCATTGCCTGTAGTCACACTTGGCTAAAGGGCACGGCAGGCCCAAGACAGAGCTCCCTTGATCCACCTCCATACCCCAGTGAAGGTGCCTAATACCCCAAACTACCCAAATTATTTTACTGCATGGGGCAGAAGGTCCAATATACATTTGTCTCCACCTGTGGCAATGGTGTTTCTGATCTCTATGTGTGGATGTGAAAGCTAGACAGTAAGGAAAGCTGGAAGAAAGGAAGATCCATGTGGTGCTGGAGGAGAGTTCTTTGGACACCACGGGCTTTGCCCAGAAGACAAATAAACTGGGCTGAGAGCAAATCAAGCTTGCCCACTTCCTAGAAGACAAAATGACTCAAATGAGACTATTGCACATTGAATACATCAAGAGATGGTATGACTTAGTGGAAAAGATTATAATGCTTGGTAAGGTGGAAGGAAGTCAGTAGGACAGGGGGGACATGATAGATGGGTTGACTCAATAAAGGAGACCACAGCCCTGAGTTTGCAAAACTTGAGCAAAATTGTTGATGTCTGGGCTGTTGCAAGTCTCTCATTCACAGGGTCACCAAATGTTGAAGATGTTATTGCTGTGTGCCTTCAAGTTGTTTCCAACTTGTGGTGGCCCTAAGGTGAATGCGTCACATGGTTTTCTAGAGGCTGAGAGCATGTGATGTGCCCAAGGTCACTCCGTGGGTTTCCATGACCAAGCAGGGAATTGAATCCTGGTCTCTAGGGGCATAGTCCAGTGCTCAAACCGCCACATAATGCTGGCTTTGTCTTGGTGGGAAATACCAGCCATAAAAAGAACTAGTCTCTTCTTGATCCTTCATGACACCCCAAAACTGAGTGATTGCTTCATTTTGCCTAATGGTAGGCTGGCCTTTCTTAAGAGGCATAAACCAATTGTTCTGTGTTTCTTGCAAACCATCAGCTGCAGTTTGAATTACTACTGTCACAAATTAAAGTCTATCCTGCCAAATGTAAAGTCATCCAATAAGATTCGTCTGTCATTGTTTATCCAGCAGCATTCAACTTTGGAGTTTAATAATCATAATCTAGTCAGTTTCTGGTTCCCAAACAATTTAATGGGTGCTGTTGTACTCGTCTCTTACCTGTGGGTTTCCTGTAGGCATATTGTCTGAACAGTATGCTAGATATGATAGAATTTTAGTCCGATCGAATTCACTTCCTATAATAACAAAGGAATGAGCTAAGGAAAGAGAAGAAGGTGAGACCTGGATAGGAAGGAAGGAACAAATGTGGATAAATGAAGGCCCACTGCAATGACGGGCATGAAATCAGATGAAAAGGTTTAGAAGTCCTCATGGAACAGGTAGGGCTTGAGGAAGGTTTTGGAGGAGGAAGGAAAGTAAATTGAAGATCTCCATCAACCATTGACAGTGCATTTACAGTGGAAGTAAAATGGTTAAATAGTCAGAATTTGGAAAAATTATTTGTTTGGTCAGCAGCTCCCTCAGTTCCCCAGCCAACATGGCCACAGCATGGGGGAATTCTAGAAGTTGGAGTTAAAAATGTAATTTTCTCTAAGTTCGGCTGGTGGTTCCACACTGATGTGAACTAAGATCAGTAAGTTGTCTTCTTGGTCCAAACAATTCAGCGTCTGTTTCCTTTCTCAGAAATCATGTGGGGTAGAAAAAGATATCTGCCCTCAGAGATTCACTCCCCACAAGCTTTTTTTTTCAAATAGTGAATTTTCTGCTGCTAGAACTCTATAGAAATAGGCTCATCTGTACTGATGTCTGGGCTAGTGTCCCAGGTAGAGAGAAATATGACTCCTGACCTCAGAAAACTGCTGACTCCACTGACGGAACTGTTGTCACCTTGGAGCTCTTGATTCCAGACGCATAATGCACAAGGTGTGGCCCAGTTTAGCATGTTCTGCTCTGCAGGTGCCCCAGTGGGGTTGGGCAGGGATGGTAAAAAAGCAAAGCTCCTGAAACTCATAGAGAGCCTGTGAGCAATATCTGTTAAAGTTTCTGGAGATGAGTGTGTGTGTGTTCTATTCAGTTTCAGTGTTCAACCCTAGTTAGGTGTCCCATGTGTATTGCTTCACAGTCCCCTATCGGAAGGCATTTTCTGTATCAAAGTTGGGGAACTAAAGGCCCTGGGGCTGAATCCAGCCCTCCTAGACTCACAAGCTGGCCCTCTGGGGTTTCCTGGAGGACCATGCTCCCTTCCACATGTGAAACCATCATTTGGTAATGTCCTAATTTTTATGTGATTCCCTCCCCCCATTCTAATAAGTTGAGAGTTTTTTCCTAAGGCAGGGGTGGGCAAAGGGCAACCTGCAGGCTGCATGATCCCCCCCCCGGGGCCCCCACTGGTCAAAAAGTTTTATGTCATCTAGGAGATGTTGGGATATTTTTTGTCACATTTTGGACCCTCCTCTGAGCTATTTTAGGCATAGGAAAGTCTTTTTTCTAAAAAGAAAAAAAAAATAGAAGTCACTTCTTGTTTTGAAAAAAGTCCTCTTTTGGGCCTAAAATGGCCCAAGAGGAATAAAAAAAATTGGTGAAAATCCCCCCCCCAATCCCTAGAAGGTGTTGAGGAACATTTGATGGCTTTTTTTTTTTTTTTTGTGATGGGAATCTGTGATGGGAATCTGCCTCCCCCCTTCAATCTTCTGGCAGATAATATAGTTCTCTAGCCTTCCATGGTTGCCCATTGCTTTCCTAAGGTTTATTTGTTGTTAATACGTGCTCAAAGCTATAATATGAAGGTATGCTTAGTCCTACTTTTTCGCTTTCCACCACTGAAATGTTCTTCCCCCAAAAGAACTTCCCTGAATGAACTTTGTCCCCAGAATTAAAGAGATTTCTCACCCTTGTCATATTTAATGGACTGTTTAGTCCCTGTCTGGTTTATCTTTAAGACTTGTCAAAATTGAATTCAGGGGCCTTCAAATTGGCCATCAACAAGTACTACCTGGCCAGCAGACACTGCAGACAAACTGGTCACCTGATCGTGGTCTTATCCACTATGGTGTGATATATTGTGTCTCCATTTAAGTGGTACTAACTATTTTTGATTGTGCATATAAATTGTACAAATCAATATATATGTTTTATGAAAATTTTTCTCCTCTCTTTGGTGTTACCTGCAGTCTGGTGTCTTCTCAGTACCTAAAAATCTAGTCTGTCAGATTTTAAAGACTGATACCTTGTAGGTACCTCATCAGTTCAGTGCTAATTGCTTCTGCGTGCACGTGTATGCAACTGCAGTGCTAATCCGATCCAGCAAAATGGTATAGAACATATGGGGGAAATTTAGACACAAATCTTATGAGTTATTCCCAACTTGAGTAGATCCTCTAAATCAATTGGTGAGTGGTAGTACAAGGTGTAGGCAAATCTCTTTAATTCAGTGGGTCTCTTCTAGTTGAGAGTAACAATAATGTATTGTTTCGAACAAGTTGTTAGCTGCCTTGAGTCCCTTTATCAGGAGAAAGGTGGAATATAAATAAATTCAGTAATAATAATAATAATAATAATAATAATAATAATAACAACAACAACAACAACAACAACAACAACAACAACAACAACGACGACGACAATGATGACGATGACGATGATGACGATAGGAGTCAGGTCATGATTTGAACACACCATACCTATCAGAGATGGAGGGTAGGGCAAGAAATGGTACATTTGCAAATGAGGAACATATGAGCAGTCCATGGAACTGTGGACTAATTCTGTGCTTCTTTTACTCCAGGACATGAATGGCCTCGAAGAAGGAGTGGAGTTCCTCCCCACCATGAATACCAAGAAACTAGAGAAGCCACATGGCCCAAAGCGTTGGGTGGTGGTGGTTGCCATCATAACGATCATGCTCCTCCTTTCCTTGATGGTTGGGTTCCTGGTTTGGCACTTCAAATGTAAGTGGTGGTAGATTAAGGTTGGACTGAAAGCTTTTTTTAAAAAATACCCCACAGTTCCATAGGTCTTGAATTGCTAAATGTTAGTACTGATCCCCTGATGTAGATGTTAATGGAAATAGAATTGATTAAATCAGATTTAGATTTACTTCTGCATGATATGGGAAAAGTCATGTAAATGGACCACTGAAGAGAGATAACATTAATTGAATAAGCAAAGCTCATTGTTAGAAGCAACAGTCTTCCTTTTTTTCATATAGTGTTCAAGGTGTAGGTATGGGGGAGACAAAATGACGGTATCGCCTGTAAATAAAAATTCTTCACTGCCTGCCCCCATGACATTTTCTTCCATTATATTTCCAGCATTGCAGTCATTTAAGGCTTCAGATAAGCATTTGGAAATACAGTTAAGGCATCCAAAGAAAAGAGGAAGGCAGAGTTACCAAGGAAATATTGCCCTGTCTCTCACTTTTAGAGAAAAGGCAGTGCTGTTCCATGTGGCATTCAGGGTTTGAAATGGCTATTTTAATTGCTTTAAAACTGGATTCCAGAATTGCTTTTAGACGATTTTTAGGATTTTTTAAAGAGTGTTTTAATGTGTTTTAGAAATGTTTTTGTCTCAGTGTTGTTGTTTTTTCAAATCAGTTTTTATTTGTTTATCGCCTTTGTGGGCTGGGAGGCAATGCAGAAATACTTTAAATAAAATAGATGGATAATATAAATAAAGAGAGTGATTGAATGTGAACAAAGCAAATCTAAGAATTCTAGGCGTGTATGGTCTTTAGCGTCCCATTCTTTGCCATGCTAGAAATTTGCAGACTGAAGGAAAATTTTATTGGTGGCCGGAATTCTTATTTGTGTGGGGAGAAGCACACCCTCATTTCTCCACTATTAACACTTCCCTGGTGTGACTAGAAAACTGCCTAAAAATGATCCTGTCTTGAACTTGCAACCATGCAAATTAATTTACCTCTTGCAAATTCATCAATTGAAGTTTCTACAGACTAAAGCAACATAGGTTGCATTCACATGAACCTCAAAGAGTAGGCTCTATTGAACTCAGTAGGACTTGCTTCTAAGTAGACATGCATAAGGTGTCACTGTTAGCTTTCAGTCCTACCAAATCTGCAATCAATTGAGGGCCAGGTTTTAGATGGTTGGGGTTGGGAGGAGAATTCTTGGAATGAATTTAGCAGTTTTCTCAACCCTGCCCACACCTATTTTTTTCCCCCTTTGGTTTTATTTTTAATTGTTGAATGCCATCTTGAGTACCCTGGGGAAAAGGTGATTGTGAGAAATGGTTTATTTTTCCCTTTAAATAAAAAAAACATGAAGATTCTGGACACATATGTTCACTTTTGACTTCCATGGCAAAGGAGAGGTGAATCTGCTTTGAACTGTAGACTGAATTTTAATGGAACTGGCCAAGATACTGAATCTTATTCCCTAATGATGCTCAGCTCCTTGAAAGTTTAGATTAAATCCCAGAATGGATTCAGCATCAACTGGGGGACCTCTTTTCTACTACTGCTGTTTAACCTGCTTGCTGACTTGGGATTTACTCAGGGCAACTTTTGGCATCATAAGGAAGTATGCAGAAATTCACAGGTTCACATAATTTATTTGCACTGCTAGTATGTATTTGTTTGCATCTAGATTTTCTAGGGTATGTGCCAACTAGTCATACATCTGGATATCTTGATGTTAATTGCTATGCTCAAAAACATCAAGATGTCTAGATGTGGACCCAGTAATTTTCAAGAAGACATGATTCAGTAGCAGTGAGTCACATCCATGTCAGTGGGATGGTGCAGTTATTCTAGCTTTAGTCCAGACTGTAAAGGAACTACCCAGGGTGCTGAATCTGTTTTGGTGTCACTGCCACACTGACATGGAAGCCACCAGCCACAAGTGATGCAGTCTTTTATTCCTTTGCAAAACTCTTGTATTTTAGGACTTGCCTAGTCACCGCAGGTGGCAATACATTGTGCGCTGGTGAGTGAGATGGCTGGTGGAGGTTGGGGCAAGTCTTCCATCTTTTCTCTACAGCTAATACAGAGAAGGGAGACCCTTTCCTTCACATCGAGTTCAGATATTTAGTACTCAGCTGGAAAATACTCTCCTTCTTTCTTCCATTAGTGCCCAACAGTGTGGTGAATTATTTTGGCAGGCTAATACCCTTTTTGGGCTGATCTGTAAGCGTTGTACAGCACTATCTGTGTGCATAAGCCCCTTCCCAAGGAGTTTACACTTAGATCTTGGCTGTGAAAGGAGACAACAAATGAAAGGGAAGACAGGAAGAAAAATGATATAGAAGTATGAATGTATAGAATGTATAGAAGTATGAATGTTGGACAGCAACTCCTAGCTTTCCTCAAATTTGACTGTACTAGCTGGGCTTCTGGGACTTGCAGTACAATAAATGGAGGGCCACATGATTCACAACCTTGGTATAGAGCTTCAGGGATAGAAGATAAGACAGATGGTGCTTGTTTTTCTGTGGTTAACACACAGGATGGGCCTCCAAAACACCAGATTTTCCTGGATTCTAAGTAATGGAACATATTTCTTAGCAGAACTGGCAGAATTAAATGATCGATTGGTGGTGCTTCTAGTCCTTTAAAATAGAAGGTATTGTATTCAGTATTTTTTAAAAAGAAAAGTGTCTTCCTCTTTCTTCCAATGTTTTCTTTTAGATAGGAATGCATCTGTGCAGAAGCTCTACAATGGTCACCTGCGACTCCCAGCGCATCAGTTTTTGTCCGCTTATGAGAATTCCAGCACCCCTGAATTTGCCATCCTGGCCAAAAAAGTGAAGGGAACGGTAAGAAACTCTGCAATCACTTGGCAGCTTTTGTGGAGTGTAAGTTATTGCAGCATAGACCTCATGCTTCTCTGGTGTTTGGGGATACATTGGATATTCAGGGTTGAACTAACTAGCATTTGCCCTCGGAAGCTGCCCTAGGTAACACTCAGGACCATTGGCCCATCGAGGCCAGTATAATCCACCCTGACTGGTGCACCTCTTTATCTGTTGTGAAGCCTTGCAACCTTTTAATGCAGGAATGGCCAAACTCTGCATTCCACTTTAACTGACATGGAAACATCCCATGAAATCCTGGCATTTCCAGTACTGTATAAGGAGCAGCATTCAGAATGTTCAACCAGCATGCTTTTAGTCTCTCAGCAAACGACAAACGCCAGATTTCCATAGGATGGAATGATGGCAGTTAAAGTGGAATAATAGTGTTATAACTATGTATTATGAACAGGCCCATGGTCTTTCAAATGCTTACGGCCATCTTTGTCTGATGCTTCTTCACTGAAAGTGGCATTTACCATAGTAACGTGGAACTTGTCCAGAAGAAATGTTTTTGATTTCAGTAACCACAGTGTAAAATCCTCCCTCCATTTCTGGATTCAGACTGGTTGCTGAATACAGAAATCCCAGGTTGCTCTTGGAAAATTCAGTCTGCATTCCAAGGATGTGTGACCTTGTGTCTCAGAAAAATGAGTAGTTCTAATAACAGAACAAAGAATATGGAACATGACAAGAAGAAATAAATTGGTACAGCTGATCAGTGTAGGCCCGTTCTAACATCCAAATTTATTAAAAATGTGCTAGTTCTCACATTTATTCTAAATGTAATGTTCTTTTGATGTTTAGCTCATAGATATCTATAAACAAAATCAAGATGTCGGTGCTTTCCACAAGGAAACTGAGATAGTTGCATTCAGGTAAGGCATCATTTCTGTGGCCGTTTTGGCTTGAAAAAGTCCTGTTGCTGTACATTTTTAAAGTTTAAGAAATTGGGAAAATGCTAAGGGCTTTATCCATCCCTGTAATGTACACCATAATCCTCTCACTTCAAGATGCTGTCAGGCAGGGGTAATTTCTGATCAGTCTGAGAGATGATTGGATGGTTTTCACTTAATATTATGATCAATTTATACAGTTCTGAATTTCAGTGTGGATATATGAGTGGTCTCTTCATTTTTCTTAAAAATTAGGTCCAGTTTTGTTCAATTTGCCCAGTTTTGGTTTTCATACGATGCCTTAACACAGTCGTTCTCAACTTTTGGTCTCCAGCTGCTTTGGACTTCAGTTCTCGGAAAAACCAGCCAGCATAAACTGTGGAAGTGGATTCTGGGAGATGAAGTCCAAAGCATCTGGACAACCAAAGGATGGAAACTCTTCCTTAAAAGGTATGTTTTAATCATTTTCTGAAAGTTAGGGTCAGTGTACAATTGGTATTGAATGTCTCTTACAGGACAGTATGGATGCACCTGGTTTGGGTTTTAGATGATAACATGACATTAGTTCAGGTAAGGAAAAAAAAAAAAGACATGATATATGCGACACCTGGTGAGCACAGTGTTAGAAAGTGCAGTCTTTCCATGAAAGCGTGTAAACTACAAACAGCATCACGAACGGATTGAATACCATATTGCAAGTGATTCGTAGGTTGCTAAAGTGATAGGTTGCATATTGTGTGATTCTCATGTTATTTGAACATTGCACTTGCTGCTGAGAATCCCAGAATGGAAGGTATTTAAATCAGATGAGAGCCTCTTGTGTGAAGTATCTTATATTGAGGTTGACCCATGGATGGAAAAACTCCTTTTAGAGTTCCCACACAGTGTCACTCGTATATGCTTTGGGACCTCAGAGGTGACTGTCCATTGCATAGAATCTGCTTGGAATGTAGTACTCTTGAGACAGAACAGAATCTAGCCAAATTTCACCAGGCCAAAAAAGTACTTTATCAAAACCAGGAAAAGTACGAGCTTATTATGAACCCAGGAAAAGTATAAACCTATTATGAACTATTTTAAATTCTTTTTTTCAATGTGGGTTTATGGCAGTGTGGACTAGTTACCAAAATTAGCTTCATAATCAGAGGCATCTGTTCACAGCCCTGATCAGTTACGGTTTGTACCAAACAATTTGCTTTTTCTTCCTCTCCGTGCAGTGAGGGCAGTGTCATTGCTTACTACTGGTCAGACTTCAGTGTCCCTCAGTACCAGGTGGCTGTCTTTGAAAAGGCCATGGCAAGCATCGAGGCTCCACACTACCTAGGGGTACATAAGGCACGAAACCCGGAGATGCGAATTGAATCGCTTGTTGCTTTCCGTAAGTCCCACCTCTGCCTCTCATCTCACCTACTCACCTTCCAGCCTTGGCTTTACTTTGGGGTTCATGAACGTGTGACCCCCAAGGAAGCCTGAGATACATATTTTTGCTTTAGCAGTAATGAAATTGGCAGGTTCTTATTTCTCTAGCTTGTTCAGTGATTAAACAATTTAGAGAATTTTTAGAGTCACCCGTACCTTGATTCCTGACTTTTGTAAAAGGCTAGGCAGGTTTGGAGAACAGTGTGGTACAGTGGTTTGAGCATTGAACTATGATCCAGGAAACCAGGGTTTGATTCCCTGCTCAACCATGGAAACTCATTGAGTGACCCTGGGTACATCACACACTCTTAGCCCCAGAAAACCCCATGATAGGTTCACCTTAGGGTCTCCATAAGTTGGAAACGACTTAAGGGCCCACAAGAACAACAAAGCTAGGCCTGAGTTGATGGAAAGCTGGAAAATTCATCTTCAAGGACAGGCTGTTAGTTAACTGTCTTAGCTACTAATACATTTCAGAGTTTCAGCAGCTTAGAGAAGAAGCAGGAACTTTTTAAGAGATGTCCTTGGCTCGGAACTAATAAATTCTTTAGATGAGCAGAGATAAGGATGTCAAAGTAATTTAGCCAGTGTCTCATTTTTAACTGAAACTGGCTGACTCAAAAGAAAAAAAAGAAAGAGCACAAAAGTCTGTCAAGGAATCTACAACCCTCATGAGACTTTCACTTCTGTTGCAAGAGCTGGCGCAACAAGTATGCCTTTTTTAGTTGTGTTTTGTGCAATATATGCAAAAGATGTCTCTATCCTTGCGAAGGGAAGCATTCTTTGTGAAATTAAGCACATAGCCATATATAGTGAATAAAAGAGGGACGGGACAATTGCTCCCAAAGACCCAAATAGTCTATCCAATGTATCTACCTTTTTATATCGTCCATACAAGAAGACAGCAGTTACTGTAATTTTAAATCTTGTTCATTTACAGAAATGTGCAAAATCAGTCACATAATTGTCTCTGAAACAGAACCCCCACCAAGGGAAAAAAGAGAAAAGGCAAGGAGAAAAAAATAAATTGGAACATCCTTATTTAGATTGTGAGGACAAAAACAAAGTTCCTGACATTAAACATTCCTAACAATAGGAAACATGTTGTCCTCTAGAGATTGGATTACAAACTCCTGGAATTCCTCATCATCTCTTATGGTGGCTAGGGTGAACGTGAGTTGCAGTTCAACAACATCTGGAAAGCCGCATGTTCCTCACCTTTCCGTAGACCTTGTGCAGCAATAGTGATGTGAGGTGTGGTGTGACAAGGGAACACAGGACAGTATATCAAAACAAAAATGGAAACAGATTCAGGTTATTTGTTTTAAAGAAGTAATGCACAATGGCTTTTTTGTTGTTAGTTGTCATCATGTCAACTTCCACTTATGGTGAGCCAATGAATGAGAGATGTCCAGGTCTTCTTGTTATCTGTTCACATCTTGCAGTCTAAGGGCTGTGGCTTCCTTGATTGAGTCTATCCATCTGTACTACATCTTCTTCTTTCCTTACTTCTTTCTACCTTGCCAAGCATCATTGTCTTTTCTAAAGAGTCATGTCTTCTAATGAGTCATGTCCTCCAGAGGAGGGCGACCAAAATGGTGAAAGGTCTGGAAGCCATGCCCTATGAAGAACACCTTAGGGAGCTGGGTGTGTTTAGTCTGCAGAAGAGAAGGTTAAGAGGGGACATGATAGCCGTGTTTGGATATTTGAAGGGATGTCATGTTGAGGAGGGAGCAGGCTTGTTCTCTACTGCTCCACAGACTAGGACAAGGAGCAATGGATTCAAGCTGCAGGAAAGGAGATTCCACTTGAACCTCAGGAAGAACTTCCTGATGGTGAGAGCTGTTCAGCAGTGGAATATGCTGCCTCGGAGTGTGGTAGAGTCTCCTTCTTTGGAGATTTTTAAGCAGAGGCTGGATGACCATCTGTTGGGTGTTCCTGCATAGCAGGGGGTTGGACTCGATGGCCCTTGAGGTCTCTTCCAACTCTGATTCTATGATTCTCATGACATGTCCAGAGTACAATCATCTCAGCTAAGTCATCTTGGCTTCAAGGGAGGGTTCATCTTGATTTGCTCTTGGACCCACTTATTGCAAATTGACTCCCACCAATTTGTATCCTGATGGCATTTCAACTGAATTGACACTGAAGGTGACATTAAACTCAGAGAACAGAAAACATGGGCTTAGGTATGTGTATTGAAGGTCTGATTTGCCATCCCTTCCCAGTCTAAAATATTCTTTCAGTTAAACTTGCTAGCCAGCAAGTTGCCTGATTGCACTTGCAAAATCTGCAGCTTTGGGTGGATCTGTGGGAAATTGGTGGTGATAAGAGAAAATATTTGCAGCCTGGTTGTGATGATTCATTCTCTTTTGCGGAGAACTTTGGCAGGGAGTCCCACAAAGTACTTGTGTCAAAACACCTCAGAACAGGGAAGAGGTGCCACTCTGAGTTTTTATTTTTCAGGAAGGTAGACTGGCAGGGACTTTCTGCAAGAGGCATGCAAGAATTGGCTTGTTTGTAATGTTTTGTGTATTTTCTCTTACAGCTTCTGATCCGGATCTATATAAAGGTTCACGGGACAGTAAGTAATACTTGTTTGGTTTTTATATCAGTAACAGTAAATTCATAATCAGATTATATAAACAAGACAGATCTGTTACTTCAGTCTGTTTGGGATAGATTTGTGTATTATATGTCTTCCTGTTGACTCCAGCTTAATGGTGACCTTATCACAGGATTTTCTTAGGAGGATTTATTTCAAGAAGGTTTTCCATTGCCTTGCTCCATGACTGAGTGAAAATGATTTGCCCAAGGTCACTCAGGGGCTGAACCCTAGTTTCCCAGTGTCTTAGTCCAAACCTGAAACCATTTCTCCAAGCCTTCATAGGAGCCTCCATTCCTGGGAGAAATGGCTATGGCCACTTACATGACAGTGAGGCTTATTTCTGAGTAGACACTTAGATGGTTGTCCTGCATATAATTAAAAAGTAACCAAACTGGAACTAGTTTGGTTGGTGCAGGGACAATGGGGATATGTTTTAATCTCTTTTAAAGACATCTCTTAAAGATATACCAACATGATGCTTCAGAATGCCAGAAAGCTTAATATACAGCTTGAGGTGTATTTTGTGACTGCGTGTGTGAAGAATTTGTTTTTGGATTCATCCCTGCTCCACTATCTAATCCTAGCTTGTTGATGGAACTCTTAACCCTGAATGATTGAATTTAACTTGTTAGCTACCATTGTAGGAATTGCTCGGTAGGTTTGTTGCTCCAACTTGGAACACTCGTTTGAGAAATTACAACAGATACAGCTGCGGATTGAAGAGATCTTTAAAAAGAAAATGGTTAGATTTTGGCTGTTGGCTTCAGTCAATTTTCTTCCTGCATCTGTGAGGCTTTTGTATTTGTGTGCTAGAGGTGAGGTTTCTGCTTTAGGTTAGTTGCTACTTTGACCTATTCACTAATCTAAGATGTTTTAGCACCCTCTTTTCTCAGACCTTCCCTTTCTGTGCTTGTTTTCTTTTGCCTGTATAGTCAGCTGCCTCTATACCCTGCATGCAGAAGAAGGTGTGGTCACTAGTTTCAGCACCCCAGGTTTTCCAAACAGCCCTTATCCCTCCAACGCCCGCTGCCTTTGGGCCCTAAGAGCTGACGCAGACTCTATCATCAGCCTGACCTTCACGACATTTGATGTGGAGGAATGCACGGTGGGAAATGACTTTGTGAAAGTGTACGACTCCCTGAGCCCTGTAGAAGCTCATGCCTTGGTGAAGTAAGTGTATTGGATGGGATAAGTGGGAATAAGGGGGAAAGAACAACAAAAATGAGGGGAGAATGCGGTATGAAAGGACCTTAATGGCTATTTGTAAATTGTTAACATGTTTAGGAGAAGGTCACTTTTTCTTCATGACCTTAAAAAGTTTGGAAATCCTTTTAAAAAAAGACAGGCAGGGTCTGCCTGTTGTCTTGTGACAGGGAAGGAGGAGAACCCATCTCTTAAACAGGCCTGCATATACCAAGCTACTACTCTAGTAGAAATTGACCTCAATTCACTTATTAATCCCAAGTAAAGTAGATCCATTCACTGTGTGGGGTTTACCAAAGTGTTGATTCACCATTCATCAGTTGATTGAGTAGGATAGGATTCAGGTCACACTCTGGAATGATGCATGCTTGATTCCAAAGGTCTCAAGACCTTTGGGTAGATGGAGGGACAAGCTATGACACAAATGGCTGACTTGGAAAGATATACTGAGCCTGGATTATGCTGTTTCCTGTCTCCTGTCCTGGACTATTACAAGGGTGATGAAAGCATGACAACTTCTGGATCAGCTTTTCTTGGGGAAGAAAGCCTTCTGGGCCTAGAATGCCCACTGAGGGTCAAAACTGTGGTGAAATTGCCCCATGCTCCCTAGGCACTGTTGGAGGACATTTTGGGGGTAGCTTTCTTTATATAAAATGGTAGTCTTCCCAGTCTTCTTCATATTTTAAGAGCAAAAACTCCCAAATGCACACTGTACATCATCAAACTCTGTATTTTGTCAGTGGAGAAAGAAGACTGGGAAGAGGATTTTTTTTGAATACTTGTTATAGTTTTGAATTGCTATATACAAAATTTGTACATTAATGTACAAAATGGGAAGAACAATATAGTGGGCCCTCAATATCCACTGGAGTTTGGTTCCATGACGCCCTTTGGATACCAAAAACCATAGATGCTCAAGTCCCACCATGTGCAATGGCATAGTAAAATGATGTCCCTTATATAAAGTGGCACAGAACTCAAGCAAGTGCCAGGGAGATCCTGAGGATCGGTGACATAGTAGGAGGCTAAAGCAATGTATACAAACACATCAGTGTATATCTCAGCATATGGCAAAGCCAAAGTTTGCTTTTGCCCCCCCCCAAAATATTTTCAGGCCATGGGTGGTTGAATCCATGGATGCAGAACCCATGGATACAAAGGTCAGAGTGTATCTAAAAGTTAGCACATCAGAGTTTTCCAAGTGGACCCTGTTTATAATCTGTAATATGTAGGGTATGCCATTATTTTTCTCCTTGAATTTCAAAGGCAGTTCCACCTCTTAGAATGTCGTAACTGTACAAGTTCTTTCTAATCTGTTTCTTCAATCTCAGTGGCGGGGGACCACTCTGAAGTTTGGGGGTGGTGGCCAAACGTAAATAGACGCCACTGTCATAGGGGTTCCCATAGCAGTTCTCAGTCATTTTCCTAGAATCCAGCTATTTGATTCTCATTTTTATTCCAACATAGTGGAAAGGGGAGGGGTGGAATAACTGCAACATGTAAGTTTTGCAGGTTGACCCTTTTGTTTTCTTCTTTTCCTTCTTCCTCACGCTTATCATCCTCCTCCTTCACAGGCTCTGTGGCAGCTTCATTCCCTCGTACAACCTGACCTTTGTCTCCTCTAAGAATGTTCTGCTGGTCATGCTCGTCACAGATGCTAAGGGACGATACCCTGGGTTCAAGGCAGAATTTTTTCAGATGCCAAAGAATAAACGTAAGAACTCTCAACTGTTCTGTTCTACCCTGTTTAGTGTTAGGAGAGTTGTAAGCATTCATATTTTTTTAGCAGAAGAGGAAAAGGACAAGTTAAAAGCAGCTACTGTCAAAAAGATTTTGAGAGGATAATACTTTCAATAAGAAGGACCCTGAGGTATAGATCCCTTGTCAGATCTCTTAAGAGTTGGTAATAAATAACATCTCCCACCTGCTCTTGGCTGCTGTAATGATCCTTCTTAACAAGAGGTGGGCAGGAATTACATTGTCTTGAGCTGGTGGATAGATGCAATCAAGTGAAGCGTAATTGGTCTCCTGGGTTAAATCTCTGTCTTTTAAGAAAATCTGGTCTCTCTTTAGAGACTGGCTTAACCTCATTAAAGGCTGCACTGCTTTCCTTTTGTCTCTTCCTATCTGCTTATCTTGGATGCTCAGAAATTAGGCTCACTTTGTTTTCCTTTTCTTTTAGCCTGTGGTGGGGTTTTGACAGGAACTTCAGGAAACTTCAGCACCCCTTACTATCCGGGTCACTATCCTCCTGGTGTGGACTGTGTGTGGGATATAAAGGTGAGAAGCTTAGCGCAAGAGTTGTAATGGTGTGCAATCACATCAGCTCGCACATCAGCTGGTGTGCAAGCCTAGAAGCACTGTCTACATAGTTCTAGAAGTAAGGTCCTTTGCACTGGGTGGGAAATTGGATCAGCCATTGCAGAACACACAGCTGTCCTGCCCACTGCACAATCAGTTACACGATAATGCAATCCAGTCCTGCAGCAAAGCCACACTTGTGAGATATTATACTGTGCAATGGATGAACAGGATCCACACCAGAATTTTATTTATTTATTTATTTGTATCCCGCCTCTCCATATGGATCGAGGCGGCGAACAACTTACAAATAGCATGTATTTCGAAACATTTTCTATACATGCCCCCAACAAGCTGGGTACTCATTTTACCGACCTGCGAAAGGATGGAAAGCTGAGTCAACCTTGGAGCCCAGCAGGATCGAACTTACAACCTTGTGGCTTGCAGTACTGGCATTTAACCACTGCGCCACCAGGGCTTGTATGTTTTGGCTTGTACGTTGTTCTCTGATGGAAGAGACTTCTTTACAATGCATAGTCTCACAGTCTGCATGTTATAGGGATGCCCCAGAGGTAGCCAGAATAGAGATGGGCAAATTGCGGCCCATACAGTGTATGCAGCCCTTGAGGTCCCAATTTGTAGCCCTGGAAAAGACTGCCAAAACTAGAATTTTTTGGAGGAGGGCCAAAATTGCCACAGCCTTAGTAAAAAACAGTGATTTTGCCCCCACAGACGTCAGAATCTTATGCCCCTTGCCCCCGATCAGTTGAAGTCAAACTTCTGGTCATGTTGGGGGCATGGGTAAGGCCCAGCTGGTGCAGGCATGATGTGCTCACCATTGGCAAGTGGGTGTTTCCCCTTTGCCAAGAGCACAAAATCTGGGAAAACCTCAGCTCTTCTTCCATAGCTAGAGAAGCTGGTTGACTCTGTAGTTTCCACCGATAAAGAGTGGTTCTCAATCTTTGGTCCTCAGGATGTTCAGATTTTTTCTAGGATTCCTAGTCATTGGTCAAGCTGTTTGGGTCTTCTAGAAGCTGAAGTCCAAAACACCTAAAGGACCAGAGTCTGAGAACCACCGACTTATGAGACAAGAACTGTATTGCTTGGGAAAGCAATAGAAAAGGGAACTAGCTTTGCAATAGCCTCATAGCCTCCTTCCACCTTCCACTCTTGTTCTCAGGTCCCTAAAGATAAGAATGTGAAGGTTCGTTTCAAAGAGTTCTTCCTTGTGGAGCCTGGGATTCCACTCGATTCCTGCACCAAAGACTATGTAGAAATCAACAAAGAGAAGTAAGGACCAATGCATGGGAATGGGAGGAGGAAAACTGGGGGAAAGGCATGCACACTTGCAAATAATCATATTCACAAAGGTCAAACCCGCAAATGTGGAGGGAGGACTGGACATCTAAGTGTGAATGTCTTTTGAATGGTGACGATATTTTGAAAAGGATATTGGATATGGGCCAGGATATTGGCCAGAATCCTGTTGGGGTCCTAGATCTTGTAATTGGACTTTTTCTGTGGGTAAAAGACCTGGGCAGTTCTATAATGTCTGTATCCAGTAAGTTGTTGTGCATTGGGACACTGGGAGTGCTGATGCGCACTGATCAAACTCAGCAGACATTGGGGCAGTGTCCCATATGTTTGCAATTCACTAACAGTGTCTTGGTGCCTCTGCTACGTAGCTAAGTATACTTAATGTTACGTAATATAGACCACGATAGAAGATTCTGGTCATTGCTCTTATACTGTTTTCTCCACTGTTCTTTGACACCTGTCTTAACATGACCCCTTCAGGTACTGTGGGATGCGTAACAGTTTTGTGGTATCAAGTAAGACCAACCAAATTACAGTCCATTTCCACTCGGACCAGTCGTTTGTTGACACTGGATTTTGGGCTGAGTTCGTGTCCTACAACTCCCATGACCGTGAGTAGAAATGCAAAAATCTGAGCTTCTTGAAGGAAGCATCTAATGTGTAAGGAAAAACACAGCGAATAGTGAAAGCACTAGGGCTTTAGAGCTTTCTTTGGAGTGAAGATTGTTGGGTGGATGTCCAGGAAGATGTATGAAAGTTGCATCCCATGTAGAAAATGGAGAGAGAACTTTTTCACATCATAACAGAGCACCGAGTCATCCAATTACGTTGATTAGTAGTCCATGAAGAACTTATTCACTCTGCTAGCAAGTTTCCTCTGTTTGTTTTTTAAAAATGACTCTCCAAGATTGTACAAGTGGTGAGTCCATAGCTTTGTGGAGAACCAGGTGCACTGAGTGCAGAAAATCCAAACAGTTCTGAGTGAAAGTAGATGATATAAAAGGCCTCTTTTCAGCACCTAAGAGAGCTGCTACTTCCAGTTAGACTGGAAGATGTAATCATCAGTGGCCATAGTGTGGCCCATGGGCTGTCCCTCACTTTGGTTGCCTCAGAAGTCCAAAGCCTCCCAACAACCCCATTTTTTAAAAAATGGGTATTTTTTTTAAAACATGATCCAACTTGGTATAGTGGTTTGAGTGTTGGACTATCATCCTGAAGGCCAAGTTTTTAATCTTTGCTCAACCACGTAAACCCATTGGGTGACCTTGGACAAGTCACATTCTCTCAGCCTCAGAGGAAGGCAGTGGCAAGCCTCCTCTGAACAAATCTTGCCAAGAAAACCCTGTGATAGGTTGATCTTAGAGTCACCATAACTCGGAAATGACTTGAAAGCACACAACAGCAAGAAAATGTTTGGGCTGCTTTCTCCAAAACCATGCAGAAGCCCCACCCCCAATTGTGTGAAAACGTGCAAAAATACATGTACCCCACCCTCACAAGCACGAAAGAATCCTGTAGTGCCACCAAGTACCCTTATTTTCCTGTGCAATTTTTTTCATGATGGTGACAGGTGATGGTGAGTAACTCAAATGTCACTTTCTGTCATCATTTTGAGAGGGGCTGCAGAGGGAAGTGGGGGCATTTGGACTTCTGGGGGGTGCAGCCCATGGAGGGAGATCTGGGGGAGGTCCTGGTCCCCCTGCAGTTGGTTTGGGTGAATGAACAATTTGACCATGGCACATCTTCTTGAGCTCCAACTGAGAGCAGGCAAGTGGTGCTCTCTAGAGGTTTTGGCTTACAACTCCCAATGACTCTAGCCACTGTGATCATTGGTAAGGAGTTCTGGGATTCTGTTCTGAAAATCTCCAAAACTTTAATTACAGGACCTAAGTCTTGTAATTAAGATAAAATATTACTGATGTGTTATTCCATTTGGGTGCCTAGGTGTCTCCAAGTAGCAGCATTCTGCCTTATCTCCCAGCATGAGTGCTTTCGGCCACATTCTGTGTGCACAAGAGTAGAAGTAATTGGCTGAGATCCCTTCAAGAGTCTTTTGCATCCAAGGGTGGCTTTGGAGTAGCCAGGCTGGGTACCAGTAGGACAGAGATAGTTCCCATGGAATGAAACTGAAAAATTCCTATTCTGAAAAGAAGCAGAGTTTTTGTGAAATTGGTACTGTTTTTGTCTGCCTGAGAGACTAACATATGTGCCTTTTAATCTCTTTTTCTCTCTCTCCTTTCCTCTGTTTCCCCATGCTGTCTTGTAGCTTGCCCAGGCAAATTCACCTGTACAACTGGCCGTTGTATCGACAAAGCCAGGCGTTGTGATGGCTGGCTTGACTGTACAGATGCCAGTGATGAGAGAAACTGCAGTGAGTTTTCCTTCTTAGCTGTCTTTTACGGTGTTGGCACTGTGGTTAATGTGCAAAACTGTGTATACTGTGTTTTGTTGTTGTTGTGATTATGAATGATCCAAAATCCTGCATTATGACCATTCAGATTCAGTAACTTCTGCAAGGTATGCAACTTGGATTACAGATTTTTTTAAAAACTCCATAATTAATTCTGCCTCAGTTAGTTGAGGAACTAGAAACTCCTTGTGCTAAGATTCAGCCCTCCATTGGCTAAAGAGCAGAGCTTGGAAAATTTATGTTTTTTGACTACAGTTCCAAGAATCTCCCAACCAGCCTGGGCAGGGTGGGAGATTCTAGGAGTTACAGTCCAAAATGTAATTTTCTAAGTTCCTCTGGGTTTCAGCAAGCATTGCAAACTATCAGGGCTTTAAAGATTGTGCATGGAGAATAGAGTGGCTTTAGATTTGAGTGCATTGTTAACAAAATGCCCTCTGGTAAGTCCCTTCTTGAACTGAGAGCTGGTAACTCTCAGAATCCCCTAACAAACATCACCATAGCTTTGGAATTGCCTTGCCCTATTGGTGAGTTTCCTTGACACATCACACACAATTTCCGTGCTGTCCATGTCAGTTGCATGGGAAATTAAAATGGTGGCTTACAGACCTAGACACCAGGACAGATGTCAGTATAAGTGGACCCTACCTTGGCTCTGGCATCTTGGCATCTCCCAAGGTTAGCAGGGGTTGATGCCAGACTTGTTCAGAAACATATTGTAGATGAGTAAGTTAATGCAATTTGGAGACCAAGCCATGGAAATCCACTGGATGACCTTAAGTATGTCACATATTCTCAGCCCCAGAAAAACCCATGATAGGGTCACTTTAGGTATGTGAGGTAGCACATGCCCCCTGCCAATCTTTGTACCCACTGGAATGCTCCTGGAATCATTCTCCCTTCAAGAAAAGTCTTGGTTAAAGTAAAGGCAAATTGTTGTTGCTCCCAAATGCCTCCAAATGTGGCAGTCCTCTTTTAATATGAGAGGCATCCTGCCTCATCCCTTGTTTTGACCCCTGAAAGGGATTTTTCTATAACCGGAGGTTGACTTCTGACCACTTCCAGTTTTCTTACTGTATTTGGAGCAGCCCATGGTGAGTCTGGGAGGGGAACTGGCTCTTCTGTATCCAGAATTTGCCCTTTCCCATTTGGGAACATTTAGTTTATTAAGCTTTGTTTAACTTTTCCTACATCTGAAACCTCTTAGGACTCTTGTTTCACCATAACCTCTTTGCCTTGTCTTCTCTTTTTTCCTCTTCTTCTCCTCCTCCTGCTCCTTCCTTAGTTACTGACAGCCATTTTCTAACCCAGGTGGGTGCCTGTGCCAAGAGTGAGGGCTAATTTTCACCCCCTTTGCTGCCCCATGGCAGGCCACACCATTGTGTTGCTGGCAGCCTGGAAGTGTTATTTCTGCTTTCTGTTTTGGATGATTTTCAGTTATTTTTGGAAGAATGAGAGTACAAGGCAAACTCTTATGTTTCAAGCATCTTGAGGGTATTTCTGGCAACTGGGGGTGGAAAAAAATCATTTCCCCGTTTTATAAATAGATTGGGAATTTGGGGGGTGTTCTCAGGGGAACGTGGCAGGCCATGAAATTGGGTTTAGGGGCACATGCGGTCCCGTCTGTGCCCTGCTCTAACCTCTTTGCTGCATCTTTCCTCAGACTGTACTGAAAAGCAATTCCGATGCCAAAATGGTTGGTGCAAGCCGAAATATTGGCTTTGTGATGGTGTGAACGACTGTGGGGATAACAGTGATGAACTGCAGTGCCGTGAGTAACTTGACTTAGATGGAGGGTAGGAGTGTGTGGGTGAGCATGCATGTACATGAAGAGGAAGGGGTTTTGATTGTTCTCTCTACAGCAAGGGTAGGAACCATGCAACCCTCTGGATGAGGTGGAACTGCAGCTCCCTACCATTTCTCAATGTTGGCAACGCTGGCTAGGGAGTTGAAGTTAAACAACTTCTGGAGCAGCCCCTTCGAATTGCTACCCTGCTGTACAGGGTCCAACATACCAAGAGTAGAACAGAGCTTGGAAAAGATACTTTTCTGGAGTATAGCTCCTTCCCCCATCCAGGATGGCTATGCTGGTTGAAGAGTTCTTCAGTCAGCTAAGTAAGACAGTGACCTAATGTCAGGTCTGTGAATTGTTCCTCATTTGCTTTGCTGCTGTTGTCAATTTTGCGGTCAGGAATGGAACAGAAGGTACTTTGGAGACCTTCTGCCTTGTATATCAATATAGCTGGGTTGGCTTTGGGGGTTGTGCATGTTGATTTGCACAGGCCATGGGCGTGGGGGGGGGGCAGGACCATTTTCTGCTCCACCTCAGGCACCAAAGCATCTTGTCCTGATTCTGACCCTCTGTTTCTGCCAATGTGAGTGTCTCTTTATTGCATGATGGCAACATTCTGTTCCTCCTCTCCTCTTTCAGAATGCCCAGCGGCTAACTTCAAATGCACTAATGGGAAGTGCATCCCAGAGGAGCAGAAATGCAATGGCAGGGATGACTGTGGGGACGGCAGCGACGAGGGAAGTTGTGGCTCTGGTAAGGATCTAGCAGTCCTTGGAGTGGGGTTGTAGGCAGTGGCTGGGGAAGAAGCAAAGCCCCTGAAGAGGGAAAGTCAGTAGAAGTCAACAGAAGTGACCACCAGGCCTAAACGATGTCTGTCGTATCTGCTCCCAAATGGAAGCACAGGTGCCTGAGAGATTCGAAACGCTCTGTGTTTTCTGCCTTCAGCTGCCACATGGAGCCAATGCACTGCTTTCCTGATACAAAGCTTCCTCCCTGTGCTTTCCTTACAGCGGTCACAGTTCCCTGCCAACAATATACCTACAAGTGCGGCAACAACATGTGTGTGAACAAGAGGAACCCAGAGTGCGATGGCGAAAATGACTGCACTGATAGTTCGGATGAGGCCAATTGCAGTGAGTAGAGGTCATATCTGTTGCTTTTGAGGAGAGTGGAAGAGTCTGAGAACTTGAGAAGCAAATATATAACAGTCTGTGAAATTAGGTCAGCAGTCCAAAATCTCCCTGTGAATTGTCAGGGAAATTTAAAATTGGTCCTGCTGTGTGCTTAAAAAAAAAAAAATCCATATTTTAATTTGTGTGGGACTGTTATTAGTCCTGTCAGTCAATAAAAGATTTGAATTGAGTTTAGCCTGCAGTTCTACAACCACTTCCCTCCACAGAACTCAGCAGAACTTACTCCTTAGTAGGCATGTTAAGTGTCAATAATGTACCTCTTAGCCAATTAATTGACTTAAATCAAAGTAAGGGTGAGCTTTACGTAAGACATAAAAAGGTAATGAAAACATAAGGAAATGCTAGTGCTGCTTGTTAGAACTACAAATTCTCTTTCCTTTTACAATCATCATTTACATTACCTTGCATAACAAAATCAAAATGGCTTACAAAAATAAAAATAATAAAAATAAAGCATGTTCCAAGTTAACAGCACTGCCCATTAAAACTGAGAGTCACGGTTTACCCGCATAAACCTTGGGTTTGCTGATATACGAGTTTTAAAATTTGCAGCTCTACAAATTATCCATTAAAAAAAAAGTCTCGAGTTTGTTTACGACAGGAGTGGGTGATCTGTGACCCCCTCCAGGGTTGTCCCGGTGGTGACGCACATAATTTAACATTATTTTTTCCCCAAGAAAATTAGAAGTGGAGTCCTAGCCACTCTCTCATACTCATGTGTCGTCGTCGTCATCATCATCATCATCATCATCATCATCATCATCATCATCATCATCATCATGGCCTATCTTTTAAGGCCATTGTTGCAATAAAAAGCTTCAATTCCCCAAAGTAGGAATGGTGAACTTATTGTCCCCAGGTATTGATTAATGCTCCTGTCATCCCTCAGACTGACCAGGGCTGATGAGACTTAAGAGTCTGACAACAACTGGAGATTCACAGGTTCCAAAGCACTATATACACTAATTATTGTTATTAGAAGCCTCTTTGGCCTGTCCTGCAGGTTAGGCAACACCTTCCCTCTTTCCTTCTGAGCTGGCTGCAAAACCATTTGGAATCAGTTGGTTGTCAGTTGATGCAAAAAGATTTTCCCTCTTTGATTATTAATTGATTGCAAAAGAATCTCTCCCTAAGGGTTGCTCCTTGGCATTATTTGTGGCCTGTGTGTATTCCTCTAGGATCCAAGCAGACAATTTTTTGCTCACAATTTGTTTTCTTGTGGCTTCTGAATCTTGGTTTTTTTAGACTGTGGCCAGCGCTTCTACAGCAAGCAGTCCCGGATTGTAGGTGGTCAGGACTCTGATGTGGGCGAATGGCCCTGGCAGGTCAGCTTGCACGTCAAGGGAGAGGGCCATGTCTGTGGGGCCTCCCTGATATCGGAGAAATGGCTGGTGACGGCGGCACACTGCTTTCGTGAAGAAAATTTCATCAAGTAAGCAGAAATTTAGGATTTCTTCTGTATCCAGCAGGCTTGTATACCCTGTTGAAGCTTGTTCCTATTGGATGTTGTCTTATCTTTTCACTTTCACCTTAAAATGAGAGGACAACACTTAAGGCTCCAGTGGTGAACGAGGACGTCCTGGGCTCCAATGCACCTTTAATATGGGCTTAGGGCAGGGACATCCTGTCCCTGTCCCAAGTACATCCAGTGGGAACAGAGGACCTTCTTGGTGGCTGCTCCCAGGCTCTGGAACTCCCTTCCCAGAAAGGTTCAAATAGTTCTAGGGTTGCCAGATCTCCCTCATTATACGGAATGCCCCTTATTTGAGGTCAGAAAAATCTTATCTCTCATATCATTGGCAGGCATCCCTTATTATAAGGGATGAACCTTATTTGAATGGCATAAGTACTCTAAAGGCAACAGCTCCCATCTGATCTTGGAAGTTAAGGAGGGTCTTCAGGTTCATTAGGAGACCACCAATGAATACGAGGTGCTGAAGATTTTATTTTAGAGGAAGGAACAGGCAAAGCCACCTCTAAGTATTCCTTGCCAAAGAAAACCCTGTGAAATTTATAGAGCTGCTGTAAGTTGACAGGTGACTTGAAGGAACATACATGTACACCCCTATTTAAGAGCTGGGCAGCTTTTCCTTTTATATAGACTGATGCCAAAAACTCTTGTATTCTTGGGTATGGGCCCTTCATAAAGAGAGAAATGTATGCAACATGTAATTTATGAGGATGGTGTGTGTACATATTTGTACTCACAGTCTGAGGCTGAAAGAGGTTCTCACCTTTAGGTTAGTCTTAAGAAAGTCACTATTCTCTGAGCCACAGCTCTCTCTTTGTTATAATATTGACTTGCCCTTTAGAGGGCTGTTGTAAGAGCTACAGAAATACCGAATATGAAAAACTTTTTCTGTGAAGAATGAATGAAAGAACTGGGCATGGAGAAAGGTTCCAGAACTTGGAAAAAGTCACTTTTGGGGACTGTTATCTTCTAGGTGGCATAGCCAGTGGCCATGCTTCGTAATGTGTCTGGGAACTGTAGTCCACATAAAATAAAATTTCTAATCTTGGAGAGATATGTGATAGTGTTTTTTCAAATATCTGAAAGGCACACAGAGAAAACAAAAAGCTATCTCTCGTCCCAACAGTAGAATTAGAGCCACATACCCTCCAACATTTTGTAGATGATGACCAGGACACATGTGGCCAGGCAACACTGGAATGTGGCCAAGATGACAAAAATTATTAATAAAGAAGGACACACACACACACACACACACACACACTAGGAGAGGCTGCAGCACTTTGCTTTTGCCTGAGTCTACTGGGAAGGGCAAGATTTCACTGCTACTTCTCTTCATTGCCCCTGCTGGCTTCATTAGAGGCAAACTCCTTTTCCACTTTGAACTCAGCTTGCAGCAACTGAAGTAAGCTTGAGGCCAAAAGAGGAAAGTGAGAGGAGGAAAGAAAAACTTGAACATTTAAAAGCACCTGAAAAAATGGGACAACAGAAGGTGAATTGGGGCTATCCCTGCCAAATTGGGGCAACTGAAGCTTATGGAACTAATAGGTGGAAGTTGCATGGATCAAATCCCCAGCTGAGCATTAGAAGAAATTCCTAGGGATGTCAACTATCCAACAGTGGATCAGATAGCCTTTGGAAGTGATGCATTTTTCTTGACTGTAGGTATTGAAACAGACTCAATGGGCATCTGGGTACTGATATCCTACATTGCAGAATCTGTATTCAGCATGGGGTTGACTTGATAACCTCAAAGGGCTGTTCCCATTCTATATTTCTATGGATTCTTGAACTAAAAAAGAAATGATAAGTATTGATAGTCGTAGTTTTTAGAATATCTTAAGGTGTATTGTGAGATGTATTCTGACACATTTATTTTTCTCTCTTCTTTTCATTTGGTGAATCTGCAAATGAACGTGAAGCATTTTCACTAGCACTTTTTAGGGAAAATATTATTTAGTCTAAATATTGGTGCTGCTTCCCTCTCCTTCCTTCACACCCCACAAGACCCTGATTGTCTCCTTTCCCAGTGGTTTAATATCCCGTGTCACACCTCTCTCATGCACTGGCATTCATGTGTGGAGATGTGGAGAGTTGCAGTAGTCCAGTGATCATCAGGGCTGGACTCTGAGCAGGACAACTTGAATTCACATTCCAGCTGATGAACTTTCCCAGTTTCAAATCTGTAAAAAAATTATATCCTGCCTTTCCTCCATTGAGCTGAAGATGGTGTACATGGCCTTATCCTCACAAAAGCCCTATGAGGCTGGCCAGATAGCACCTAGAACTAGATTAAACTGCAGCGTCTTCCCAGAAGTTTGATGATCCAGTGGAGGCTTGAATCTGAAACTCCCAAGTTCCAGTCCAGTGCTGTAACCCCCACACTGGTGAAAGCATTCTGTCATAATGCATAACCATTCCTTGATCACCCTGCAGGTATTCCGACCCCAAGTTATGGATAGCCTACATGGGGCTCCATGACCAGGCAGACAGAACCAACAGCAAGGTTCAGACGCGGGGTGTCAAGAACATCATCACCTATCCACTCTTCAATGACTATACCTTCGACTACGACATTGCTCTGGTGGAGCTGTTGAGCCCCATCACCTACACCAAGGAGATCCAGCCCATATGTCTTCCTGATGTCAGCCATGAATTCCCTGCTGGAAAAGCCATCTGGGTGACTGGATGGGGAGCCACCAAAGAAGATGGTGAGCTGGGCAAAAGGGAGCATCCTAGGAGAAGGAGCAGCCCCATGCCTGGATTAGGGTAGAAGTGGGGAATAACTGGGCTGGATCCAGACTTAAGAATGCATCTGCACTGTATTTTTATAACAACCTGATACCACTTTTAACTGCGGTGGTTCCTTGGCTGCAGAATCCTAGGACTTGAAATTTGATGAGACACTTGATATTCTCTGTTAGTTCTAGAGCGGTGGTTCTCAATCTTTGGTCATCCAGATGTTTGAGACTTCAACTCCCAGAAGCCTTAGCCAGCATGGCCAGTGGTCTGCCATTCTCAGAGCTGAAGTTCAAAACAACTGGAAATCCAAAAGTTGAGAATGCTTCCCTGAACTAGAGTTCTCTAAGTAGAGAATTCTCAATACCACACCAATGTGAAAATTCCATGATTCCCTATGGTGGGTCCTTGACACTTAGAGTGGTTTCAAGATGCTATAATAGTACCATGCAGATAGATTCTTAGTCATATAGAGTAAACCAGTTCCGGGTGAAAGTTTTCATCTTTAAGACCTTCTGTACCATCCTTCTAAAAGCAAAAATGGAAAGGGCTGAAAGTTTCATTAAAAAGAAATGGAGTGTATGTATATGTGTGTGTGTGCGTATGTGTGCGAGAGAGAGAGAGAGAGAGCTGGGAAGGAATCTACTCCTTGTTTTAAAAATACCATCATGTTCCATGAGAATATAATGACAGGTGCAGGAAATGCAGAAGTAAAAAATAGCAATAGCAGTTACATTTCTATACCACTTATCAGTGCAAAGCACTCCCTAAGCAGTTTACAATGTTGTAAGCTAATTGCCCCCAACAAGCTGGGTGCTCATTTTACTGCCCTGCAGAAGGATGGAAGCTTGAGTCAACCTGGAGGCCTGCAGGATTGAACTCATAACTTTGTGGCTGCAGTACCGGAATTTAACCACTGTACCACCAGGGCACTTTTACCACTGGTGGTGACAGTGAAATGGCAAAAAGATACTGGAAGAAGTTACTTAAAGAGATTACAAAGATGTTAAGGAAATAGTTCCTAAAGAATCCTGAATTCTATATATTAAATATGACTAAGGTATTAGAAGGATATGTTGAAAAGCAAGAATGGAAAATGCCGTTATATATGATTACAAAGGCTAGGATCTTATATGCAAAAGAACGGAGAAATTATAAAATACTGGAAATGAAGGATTGGTTAATTGAATTATATGACACTAATGGCTATGTTTCTAAAAGATAAAACACTTGATAGATTCAGAGAGGACTGGACCTGCTTACACAATTATTGAGAGGAAAGATGTGGGGGATATCTCAAAAATTGCTTTCAAGGAATGATAGGAAGTAAGAGTAAAGAATGATAGAAATAAGGTACTAAGAAAGATGAAGGGATGTGAACCAATTTACCAGAGAATAGTAGATGAAAGAATATTTTTGTTTTTCTGTGTATAGAGTTCTCTTGATGTGTTGGGATTTCTTGGGGAAGTACGCATCTTGATCATTTCATATCCTATATCTCCAGCCTGTAGGTTGTGTTTCTTTAAAGTTTTGCAAACCCAAAAGGGTGTCTTTCCCCCGAAAGAACTTCCAATGGATAGTGATCACCTCTGAGAAGGCAGTGGTAATTCTTGTTCACCGTTCCTGTGTTCCTTGACAGGTATCGGAGCCACCATTTTGCAGAAGGCTGAAATCCGAGTGATCAACCAGACCATGTGCAACACACTGCTGCCCAATCAGATAACGCCACGCATGATGTGCGTTGGGATCCTGACAGGGGGAGTTGATGCCTGCCAGGTAGGAACCTTTGCAATGCATACAGCAGATGGCAGCGAGGGGAGCTTTTCAGCACAGAAGCATCTCGGGAGCCCTACACCAGCAGTGCATGGGGCATAGCTTGCTGCTGGCAGGCAGTCCCCAAGCACACTTGGCAGGAGAGGCACTCCCATTCACTTGTTCATCACTCGTTTGTTCATTCATTCATTCATCCAATTTATATCCCGCTTTTCTCCTCTCATGTGATTGAAAACAGTTTACAATAATTTGAAATGGGTATGTTGCTGAAATCTTATTTGACAAAAGTTAAACATCAAGTACCATTGGCCCTCCACATTTGCTAGGGTTAGGGGCAAACAGCCCCACAAAAATGGGAAGATTGCAAATATCAAACTGTGTGTGTGTATCCCTGGAAAGGGGGCTGAGGCAGGTGGGGAGAATGGGCACCCACCATCCTAACTAGATCAGGGAAGGGAGAGAAAAGGAGGGGGGTTAACATGCTGGCCCTATGCTTCCGCTCTCTTGTCCCTCTCTTTCCTTGGGTGTTGGGGGGCATCAGAAGAAGGTTTGTGGTGCTGAGAAATCAGGCTGTGACCTGTCCTTAGCTGACAAGGCAGCAGCTGATGGAGGAGGAACAGAACCAGAGGAGCCCCCAAGAGAGAAGATTCCCCTGGAAAGGAAGCCCTTGAGGTGGCAGGGGGCAGGGGTTGGAGAAACTCACAAATAATCAAATCCAGGAAAGCCAAATTCGCAGATGTGGAGGGCTGACAATAAACAGCAACTCTGTTAAAAAGTACATGAATTAAAAACAATTTAAAATAAAATTAAAAAATAATTTAAAAAAAAGATAAATCACAGCACACTACTTTCAACATCCTCCTGTCATGTGATTAAAAGTCAAGGCCCTGTTTAAATAGAAAGATCTTTGCTTGCTAGCAGAATGAAAAAAGCCTGGAGACTGACTGGGCATCCCATGGGAGTTCCACAGCCACTGAGAAGCCTCCTTCCTGTGTCCTTATCCAATCTGCTTGTGATGGTGGTGGGACTGAGAGAAGGTCCTACCCTGAAGATCTTGAGCCTCCTTATATGGGGAGATACTGCCTTTTACTTACACAGAAATAAGTAGTAACAGCTGATGCCCAGGAGAGTGTTGGTTCTGCTCCCTGTTTTGTCCTGAACTTTAAAGGGGTTAGTGATGTTATGAATCTGCTCTGGATTTCAGTCCAGACTTAAAAGTTGCTATTCAAGGTGCTGGACCTGTTTTGGAGACAGAGTTCTGGACCTTGGACAGCATCTTTAAGGTTCAGATTAAAAAAAAAAACAGAGAAGAACCACTACCACAATGACATGGAAGCCAACAGCTTGTTTGCACATTTTAAGCAGCAGAACAGTCCCTGCATGCAGCTAGCAGACTGCTGCCACCAGTTCTTACCTCCTAGCCTCCCTTCCTTCTTCTCTTCCTCTGAAATGTCCCAATTCCACACAGGCCAACAGGACCAGCCTCCTTGGAATGACACAGGCCAGTTTAGAATAGAGCTTAGAGCTTTTTTGTTTTGTTTTTGAATTACAGCTTCCAGAATTCCTCAGCCTGCCTGTCCGTGGCTTTGAATTATACCTGAGACAAACACTGGTGCTTCCTAAAAACAGGGGTGGGCAATATGTAGCCCTCCAGATGTTGTTGCAGTACACATCCCATCAGCCCTAACCAGTGTGGCCAGTGAATGAGGCATGATGGGAATTGCTACATCTGTAAAGCTACACATTCCCCACTCGTACCTTAAAATAAATTGTTCCTTTGAAGTGGCAGCAGCTGGAAGAGATGCAATTATTTATCTTTTAACCTACCCTTTTCTCCTTTCAGGGAGATTCTGGTGGGCCTTTGACCAGCGTGGAGTCTAACAGGATGTTTCTGGCTGGCGTAGTCAGCTTTGGGGACGGCTGTGCCCGACGGAACAAACCAGGAGTCTACACTCGAGTCACACAGTTCAGGGACTGGATCAGAGACAAAACAGGCGTGTAGGGATTTTCATCAAAATGAGGATGATTCACATACCTGCTTTGGAAAAAAAAAATGCTGGTTATGTCAAACTGACAGTTTGAGGACTTACCCTTGTGATATGAAGGGAACTTTGCCTGTCTTGTGCATCGGGTATCTCCTCCTCTGATTCTATTTTGAGAGGTATATTTTAAAAAAGAAAGAGCAAATGACTTATCTGGATAAATTGTACCACGGTCTCTCAGATGAACAGTTCCAAGCTTGAAAGCTAGTCAATTCTACTTGTCTTGTCTTCAGAGGCTGACCATTTTTTTTTTAACCTGAGCTCATTTCCAGGTGAGTTTGAACTCTACAAGGCAAAAGAGGGCAGGACTAGAGGCCAACCCAGATCCTACCTCTCTGCTGGCTTCATGATGCAGTTGGTGAGTCCTTGGAATGAGAACAGACTGCAGTGCCCTTGGTGTCTACCATAGTCAGGGTGCAGAGAGAGGCCCAAGCTGTTGGGAAATCAAGGTGCCACAGCTCGCTGTGTGTGGATTTTCTGGAAACTGGCTGAAATGAAGTGTGACATATTATGACTAAACCTGCATCAGGGAGCTATTGTGTTTTTACTTCTTCATAACCAGCAGGTTCCTCTCTGTGAATTTTCCAAAATGGCATGTAAAAGGAGGAGTTGCCTAGTTCCCATCTGCATTTTTTCCCTGCCATCTGAAGCATGCCCACTGACTGGGTATTATGAGGAAGTGGCTGATCAGAAGCTTTCACCAGATGAGCTTTTTTCTTAACCTTGCTCAATAAGGGTTGATGGCAATATCAAGTGGGTTATTGGAATTAGAACTCTGATTTTATTACATGACTCCCTCCAAACCTCCAAAATGTATGTTGATTTTTACTTGTCCAGAAATAACATCAGTCAAAATGAACTCATAGCTGTTTCCTCTTTCCTCTGCCCTGTCTAGCAAATTTTAATTGTCTTGTGGCTGAGTGAGAAGAACACTGTAACTGTACTGCTGTGTTCACCCACTCTTGATATCAGCGTCTAGACTTCCTTTGGAGATCTCACTCAATGGGAGCTTTTAAATCTTTCAAGGGAGCTCCAGGATTTTCCCATTCGACTTTGCTTATACTATACTGGCCTCATTTTTATTTGGCTCCCTCCTTTCCTTGATTCCAGAAAAGGTACTTCGGTGTGCTAGAACTCACAGAATCTTGCTGGTGGCATGGTCATGTTGGACACAGGAACTTTGTTAAGTTCTGCTTGATTCTTAACAAGTCTCGGCTAGAGAGATTTTTCATGCTGTAGTTCAGGAGAATATACCAGAATTCTTTAGCAGATCATTCTAAATAGCTCACCAAATTGCAAATCCCAAGGTACTGTCCGATGAGGCCATGGTATCAAACCTCTAAAGCTGCATAGTGTAGACAGTTTTAGTTTTCATTTTTTTAAATTTATTTTTCCACGTTGATGCTCCTTTCTGGAACATCCTGGAAGACTACTGCTTTCCTTATAGACCCCCATAGCAGGTGCCTCTAACCTGTAAACCAGACTTCCTCAGCTCAGCACCCTCTGAATGTATTGGACTAAAAATCTCATCATCCTTTGCCAGCAGGACCTGTATAGAGGGCTCCAAGCTGAGGAAGAATGGTCTAACTCTACCAGAATGCCTTTCTTATTAAAACCTTGAACCAAAGATGAGACTTTTCCCAGTTTGTGCCTTATGGCTTATTTAAACGTATGGCGATAGGACTGCACTCTCTGGGGCCTCTGTTGTTCTGGAAGTCGCTGTGGTGCAGGATAGTTGACCAAGCTCCTACGCAAAGGCTGACCAAGGTTCTAGAAGAGAGATGCTAGCAGGTGTGATCTTGGTATTTATACATTTCTGATTTGCCTAATCCCCCCCCCCGCAAAGCCAGGGCCTTACTACTTTAATCTCTGCTCAGGGACCCTTTCACTCTCCTGATATTTTGGACATCTACTCCCAGCAGCCCCTGCCAGCATGAGATTTGCAGTCCAAAACATCTGGAGAGTTAAAATTTGCACACCCTTGCTTTAGGAGACCTGAATCCTGAATATTCCCTTGAGCGAGCAATATTCTGACATGCCATGGCCAACCACTTTGTTCACTTGTTGGAGGCACCCAGCAACACAGCATGGCTTGTGTGAGATGGTGCAAGTTCCAGCTGATTTTCCAAGTTTTGAACTTGTCATACTCACTGCATCCTGAGAATTGCACTGTGGGATTGGCACCCTCTCCACAGGGTCTGTCACATCAGGGTACCAGCTGATGTCACACGTTTAGGCACTAGTTCTGTGTGGAGAACTTAGCTCAGGTGTGGGCCCTTCCACTTGCCATTGGACTGCAGCTTCCACCATTATTGGCTGTACTGCCTAGGACTTATGAGAGTTGCAGTCCAACAGGTGCTGAAGGGCCACGAGTTGCCCTGGCTGCTTAGCAAGACTGGGGCAGGGGCACATGATGGAAATAACATGAGATACTGATTGCACTTTCAAGTCATCCTGCTACTCCCTTTTATCTCTCCTTGGAACGGAATAGATGTAGGTAGAGCAGGAATGAATGTGTATATGTATGTGTATGTGTGTTTGGGGTGTACATGTGTCTTTATATACAAATACATTTGTTTCTGTCCTGTTGTGGGTCAGATTGGCATTGCCACAATGTGCCTTAAGCATATAACCTTGTGTAATGTAGGGAAATTTGTACCGTTTTTGTCTTTTTGTGTCTGACTTGATTCTTTTGTGAGCTGTTTCATTGACATAGATGTTAAAACTGTGAGGCTGCCTTCCCAGCCTAGCTCTCTTCAGATGTTTTGGACTACATCTCCCATTATTCCCACAGTTATAGGATCATCAGCACGTTTGGGAAAGGTAGCTATAAGGGTTACCTTTATTGTGTGGTGACAAACGTCTGTATCTATTTTGATGCCAGAGGAGGATGAATAGAAGGGCTGTTAACTGTCTGGATTTGCTACCGTATGAGGACTTGAATTACGTTTTTTCCCACACAGTCTGGTATGGAAAACAAAGAGTTTTGAGAATATTTCTTTAGTACGATTTCCAAAATGTAGATAATTGCAGGCAGAAGAGCAATGAAGATATATCTAGAGAGCAAAACTATTTCAAGATGCCTTAGCTGTTATTCTGTCTCGTGATGATTTTGTTCTCCTTTTTTGCAATGTTTACTTCCCCTTGAGATTGAAATGCTCTTTCTACAAGCCTTTGTAATACTGTTTCTTCATACCTGGCATTTTCCATGTTGTTGGTTCAGTTGGTAGACCTGAGAAAATGAAGCCAAACTCAAAAGGGGTGGTATATAAAATGAGTGCAGCAGGAGTCTGTATTTCTGTACTTTCAAGTATATTTAATAGTTTTAGGAATGTTTTAGTGTGCCTCAACTGGCCAGCAATAAAGAAGGCACAGATGAGAGATTTATCCTCCCCCCAATAATTTATCTGTTTTATTACTTTTTTAAAAAGTAAACGTGGCAACTGTTTCAGCTGGGTTGAATTGATTTTATTTCTTATTGTTTGTGTGTATATACTCTATCTTTTTTTAAAAAAAATGTAAATAATCTATATCAATGGAAACTGTATCAGCCTTAATTCTACCCCATTCCCCTTTTTAAAAATGCTGAATGAAACTGATATGTCTGGTGATTATATTTTTTCCCCCTCTGTATTAAACTTGGATTTTTATAACAAATGTTTGGGACTCAGTTGATTAATAAGGCACCAAAGTGTTTGGATGGAGGAACTGGCCTGAGTAGATATCCAAGCTGGCTGTACCATCCAGCAGGGAAAATGTCTAGGCTTGGGTTGCACATCATGTCTGTTTGTGATGAATGGCTAGACAGGAATAAATACAGTTTTGGGGTACATTGGGCCTCAGAGGCAGGGCTTTCCACAGCTGGGGTGCCACACATAGATATATCTCTTTCCTACATTGTATTTTCCTGCTGGTGGGACATGGAAGAAGGTTCCTGCCACAAACGTTAATCCTCAGGCAGGTGTATGCAGGTAGTCCTTCAAGTATCAGGATTCCAGGATCCTGATGTGGCATATGAAGGCAGACAGCAGAAGAACTAGTCAAATATTCTAGGGCAAAGAGGATACCAACATGACCAAGCTCTACCCTGAAGGACTGCCTGCTGCAGTATACCCTTTGACTGGAGATGGAAAAAGCAAGCCTTTGACGACACCAATGGGAACCAGTCAGGAGTCATGTTAGCTACCTAGCAGCTTCGTTATCAGAGGCAATCTACCTCTGTTTAATATTCGTTACTGGGGAAGGTAAAATGGAGAATGCAGTTGCTTGGTTTCTTGATTTCCATCGGCAAGTGACTGGCCACTGTGGACACAATACTGGGGGTCTTTGGTCTGTTCTCAGCAGTCTAAGCATGTAAGTAGAATGTAGTTGGAAAGAGAGACCGTCCAAAATTTCCAGTGAACCCTCTGCTGTTCCACTTTTTCAGCTGCTTTTAAAATGTCCGAGTTTCTGTCTCCTCTCACTTTTCTCTTTTGTCCGCAGCTTACTTCAGTTGCTGCGAAGAGTTTCAGGTGAAAAAGTAATTTACGTTCAATTATTAACTCAGAGAAGAGGAAGAGAACGGAATATCGACCTTCCCAGCAGACTTAGGCAAAAGCAAACTTCTGCAGCCTGCTCATGTGTTCTTTCACATTAATACCTTTTGCCATCTTTACCACACTGAGATATTGCTTGGCTACACATGTTCCTCTTTTTATTTGTGAAATGTTGGAGGGTATGGAGAAAGTCTTCAGATGTCTAGATCTAAAACCATTGACTTAAGACTGGCTTCCTGAGAGCAATTCTCTTGCAATGATTCAGTGGTGTATGGCAGTGATACTCAATCTTTGCTCCTCCAGGTTTTTGAACTTGAGCTCCTATGCAGTTGAAGCATTGGGCTTACTGGCTGGGACTTCTGAGAATAGAAATCCAAAATATCTCGAGGTACCAAAATTCAAGGACCACTAATGAATGAGAAGCCTTTCGAGAGTGCTTTGACTGCAACCTTATTGCCCAGCAGAGCTCCTGCTGTGACCTGGCTCTTGGATGCTTTAATCAGCATCCAGACCACTTCACCTCATCTTTCCCTGCTCTTATTTCCTCATTTTAGTTCCTTGTTTCATCTATTTACTTAATTTGATCCAAAATTTGAGAACTCGAAGCCAATTGTTGCTGTGTGTCTTCAAGTCATTTCTGACTTATGATGACCCTAAGGTGAATCTGTCACAGGGTTTTCTTGTCAAGATTTGTTCAGAGGGGATCTGCTTTTGTCTTCCTCTGAGGCTGAGAGAGTGTGACTTGCTCAAGATCATCCAATGGATTTCCATGCCTGAGCAGGGATTCGAATCCTGATCTCCAGAGTTGTAGTTCAGCACTCAAACCACTACCCCACATTGGCCCCATAGGGAGATAAATTATTAAATGCTTCTTTTCTTTCCACAATACTGTTATTTATCCATTTTATTAAAATATTTACATTCTACCCTTTATTGTATCTCAGGGCAGCATACAACATAACCAATTTAATACAAATACCACTTTAAAGCACTAAAGTAATTTAAAACAAGATAAAAGCGTATTAAACAAGTCAGCAAAACAAACTTTGTACTATCCAAAGGTATAGCACTTCCATCCCACTGTTATGGTTGAAGGAAAAAAAAAATCCTGGAATCAATCAAGAAAAAAATTGTTTTGAGCTTTCCAAACAGCTGTATAGGTGCTTCTACTAATTATAATTATATTAATGATAATGCTTGTTTGCTTTAAGGAAGAAAGTAAAAACATGGATTTCACAATACGTGGGGGCTTTCCAACCAGCAGATGGTGCTGTAATATTCCATGAAGCTCTAAAACAGCCCAAAGCTTGCTAGAAAGGAGATGTGATTTTCAGTGCCTTAAACATACTGTGATTTAGGTGGGTCTGCTATTGATACAGCGAGAATCTAGTCCAGGGCTAATCAAAGTGGTGATCCCTATGCCAGTGCTGGTCCCGGAGCCATTGGCTACCAGTCACTGGCAAGTTTCCAGGAAAGAAAGACACAGTTGTGCCCAGTCGGCACAAATTATTTCTAGTTCCCCACATCAGATAGCCTGAAAGCCAGAACCTCTGGCTGGTATGGTCAGTGGCCATACCAGCTGAGCGGGCAGTGTTGTTGAGGAAATTATAGTCCAAAAAAAATTAGTGTTTCTCAGGTCATGCTGGAAGGAGGCGTCTAGGAACTACATTCTAAATGGTAACTTTTCTAAGCCCTGCCAATAAGCCATTTGCTTCTGCCTGGAGAAAACCAGCAGCAGGTTCTGCTACTTGGACCATTGGGATAAAAGAATCCTAAAGTGAAAGTGGGGTCATACCTTTATGGACACCAGCTAAATAACCATTGAGAAATGAGCATGCTTTTGACTGAGATCCTGCCTTGTGGAGATGGGTGTATGTGTAAATTCCCACAAACTCTTCCCTAACTTATTTCCCCTGCATATAGAACTCCCCCTCCCACTGCGTTGTGTTGCCAGATTTTCACAATGGCAATAAAGGATATCAATATTCATGACAATGCAGGGTTGACAATCAGGAAGCAGCTGTTAACAAGCTCACATTCTATCAAAATAATAAATGGAAGTATTGATTTCAGTTAATCTAGCCATGTATTACTCTGTACAATTAACAGATTGTCCATATTCCTAAATTACATGATGCACAGATTTCTGGCCCACACCCCAAATAAATGATCCCCTTACCATCTTGTTCAGCCTACACAAAAGGAAAAGCTTTCCAATCCTCAAATAGGCGACATTCCTTATAATAGGGAACACCTGCCAGTGCCATAAAGGGCAGTTTTTCTGGCCTAAAACAAGGGCCATCCATTATACTAAGGGACATCTGGCAGTCTTACCCCAACACAACTACTTGGTCCCTGGGGAAAGTCTCAGGGAGTAGCTGAGAAGCAACCAGCTATGTTCCCATAGCTGGGTGTGTGAGGATGAGGGCATCTCCCAGGACCTTCCAAGGATTTTCCAAGAGAGTCAGAGGACGGCATCATCATTCATCTAGTTGTCAAAACACAGTTGGATGCCTCTTGGCTTTCCCCTAGTCATTAAATGACCCTCAGATACAGAAGAGAAGGATGTCTAGTAGTCAGGGGGTTGTTGCACAAGGGAATTTGTCCATCCGCAGTGTTTTACCAACGGAATGATAAGCAACATTCTCTCAAAATCTTGATATTAAAGGTTTCTGAAAAGCTTCTCTGGGTAACCTGTTAGAGCACTGGTGAGCCCAATTCATAAAAAGCTCTGACCTTGCCTTATGCCAAGCCAGGGCTTTGGTCCATCTTGTTTAGTGTTGTCTGCACTCTTTGGAACCAACTCTCCACAATTTCAGGCAGAAGGTTTCCTAGACCCACATGGAAATTTCAAGGACTGAACCTGGAATGTCTGTATTCAAAGTCTGTGCATCATCACTGAGTCTCTCATCCCCCATAATTCTCACGCTAGTGCACCAGTGGTCACTGTTCCCAATATGCTTGCCTGTGAATATTCTGGCCAATCGTATTATCTTTGTCCCACATGGCCAGTTTTGATAACCAGGCTTAAGTGCGTGGATGTGAACACTTTCTGCAACCAGAGGTTTGATCTCTTTCACTGGGGATGATGTGTTTTTATTAAGTTGGCTCCTCCTAGCATCAAGCAGCCCACTTTCAGGTTTATTAAATATTCTTGAAAAGTTTTTAAGCACATAGATAACTGATATATCCAAGGTTTCACTGCAGATAAATGTAACTTAGTGAATGTTTTTTTTTTTACAAATATAGATAATAGTTAATTGCTCTTCTGCTCAGTTGATACACTGTTTATATCAGAGTGAGCAGTTAATATTTATGTAAGTTTCAATATAAAGTACCTGTATGCATTCTAGCTCAAACTTGTATGTGCGTGAGAGAGAAATCTTCTTTTTTTGCCAGTTAGTACTAATTTCTAGCTATGCTTCTATGAAAATTGTCTTCAGAGTTCCTGCCAGGGAAAAACACAGATCTGTAAATGAATAATATGTTAAAATAACAGCAGCAATCACACAGCTTTCCAGGTGTTTTTTGTCTGCAACTCCCAGCATTCCTCTCCATTGTTTCTATTGGCTAGGGCTGATGGGAGTTGTAGTCCAAGAACATCTGATGGGCTAAGTGACTTCTATTCCTGTATTAAACAGCATGTGCTGACTGTTGGACTATGACTCTGGAGACCAGAGTTTGAATCCCCACTCAGCCATGAAATCCCACTGGGGGACCTTGGGCAAGTCACATTCTCTCAACCTCACACAGAGGCAATGGAAAACATGACTGGCCTCCCCCACTCAGTACCAACCCTTGGGTTCTATCCCCCCCCACACACACCTACCCAACAGGCTTCCACTGGAGGGATAGATTATCTTCCCCAGAGCTGGGAAAGCTCTTTGAGCTATAGCTTCTAGAATCTCCCATCCAGCTTCTGTGGCAGGGACATATTGCTCTTGCCCAAAGCTTGGGAAAGTTACTGTTTGGACCACCAGCCAGTGTTGTGTGGTGGTTTGAGCATTAGGCTATGACCCCGGAGATGCTCCACCATGGAAACCCACTGAGTGACCTTGGGTACGTCACACGCACTTTCAGCCCCAGAAAACCCAGTGAAAGGTTCACCCTCTGGTCTCCAGAAGTCAAAAAGGGCATAAAGGTACACAACAACAACACTTCCCCTGCCAACACACCAAATTGATGGCTTATAGGGTCATAGTGTAACATCCCTCCCAAGCCCAGACGTGGAGCTGCCCTTCATCTGGGCGCTGGCGCCAACATGTTGTCTGTCAGGCCAGAGACTTGGATGAGGCAGGCATGGGCTGGCAGGAGGTCCCCATTGACTGGAGGCCTGGGGCAATGCCTCAGCAGTCCAATGGTAGCTATGCTTCTGTTCCAGGAGACTTCCATTGCCTGGCTTGGCCTTCCCCACCCCACCGATACCATTCTACTTCTTTCCTTTGGGATTCATCCTACCTGCATGTCATTAAGAGCTCCAGGTGATCTATCCCTCCTCCACCTCCATCATCAAAATTAGTCCCTGCCTCTTATCCTGGGATCTCAAGTGAAATCAAGGTAAGCTGGTTAAAACAATTTAACAATTAAGACAATAAAGTAATGTAAACGGAACAAATCCGATTAAACAATTTAGCAGGTTACAACAGATTGGAAGCATTAAAACCATGAGCAAGTGCCTTTGGGAATAAATCAACCAGCTGCCAAAGGATTTAATAAAAAGTTGCATTTTTTAAAAAAACTTGGCACAAGAATGAAAGCCAGGGTTGGCAACAATCAGAGTCCAAGGAGAGGGTATGCTATCACTTGGGGTGCCACAGCAGAGAAGGACGTGCTTCTATGCCCTCCCACAGTATATCACCCTCATTGGTGGGAGACAGGGAATGACCCCTTAAATAAATCTTAGTGCTAGGGAAACCATATCTAGGCTGCCCTCCATGTTTGCTAGGGTGAGGGGTGCAAGACCCCCCAAAAGTGGAAAAATCACGAATGTCAAAATATGTGTGTGTGGGGAAGGGAGTCTGAGGCACGGTGGGGAGAAAGGGCACCCAGAGTCCAAACCAGGTCAGAGAAAGGTGAAGGAAGGGAATGGGTTGGCATGGTGACCCTATGTCTTGCCCTATATCCTTTCTCTTGCCCATCTCCTTCCTTGGGCATTGGGAGAGGGTTTGTGGTGCTGAGAAATTGAGCTGTGAGCTGCCCTTAGCTAACCAGGCAGTGGCTGGTAGAGGCAGAGAAGGACCAGAGGTGAATCTTTACAGGGTTTCATGGCATGATTGGAACCACCGAGAGGGAAGGCTCCCTTGGAAAAGATACACCTAAGATGGGGATGGCAGGGGTTGAAGAAACTTGCAAATAGTCAGATCTGTGAAAGCCAAACCTGCAAATGTGGAGTGCTGACTATACAGGGTGAGGCGCTGCTCCAAATACTGAGCCATTTAGGGCTTTGAATGCCTTCACCAGTGACTTCAATTCACCCTTTGCCAAAATCTCCCTGAAGAATGCAAAGCACTGGGAGGTTTTTCTCCCTCTTTGCCTCAGCGGAGGCCATTTGCTGTCTCAGGGCTGAGCAAAAGCGTTACCCACCACCTGTCCCCTGACACTACCTGTCAGCTTGAGCCCCTTAGCAGACTGAGCTGCGGTTAAGCCTCTGCGCGCTGGATTACGGGAGTCACTCGAGGTCTGCCGCCACCAACTCACAAATCTCTGGGCCTGCAGCATGTCACGCTACAGCCAGAAGCAAGGGCAGCCTGAAGCCGCCAGCCAAACATCCCTCACACAAGCAAGTGGTTTTATTTGGGTGAGCATGAAGTGCTGGGTGAGGGAATAGACTGAAGAAGTTAATTGGCACAAGCACAAGAATGGAGAATCTAAACAAAATGCCCTCCCTTTGGAGTCTGGGTCGGAGCCAAGGTTTGGAAATGGATGAAGCCACTTTCTTACTCTGTGATACTGGAACTTCAGAATAAACTGAGTTCTCTTTTTCATTCAGACGAAGAACCGTGAATTGGAGCTTATTGTGAACTTCCCCACAAAGAGCAATACTACGTTATGGAAAGGCCCCACAACACAGCCTGGGAAATTAAGAATATTTTTAAAGTGTGTCCTCATTTTAGCAGGAATAGACCTGATTAATCCCCTGTCGTACTTTTGCAGCTACTTCTAAAATGTCCCAGCTTCTCTCTGCTCCTCCTACTTTTCATCCTCAGCTTGCTTCAGTTGCAGCAAACTGAGAGCTTTTCTTCACTACACTGTTCGTAGGGCTATTATTGCACTTTCAACATCCTGTGAAATCCTGTGGCTTGCAGTTTAGGGAGGGGCCTTTAGAATTCTTAGCCAGAGAGCTCTTTGGCCTCAATAAACTACAAAGCCCAGAATCCCACAGGATGTTGAAAGTGGAATAATAGCATTACAACAGTGTAGTGCAGAAATGGCCTGAGTCACATCATGGACTCTCTGTTGGTTTCCCCCCATTAGAACCATCAATGTAGGGACTGCAACTCCCCCCGCCTCCCCCCAGAAAGAGGCTCAGAGTGTATGAAGGCCAGAGGGATCCTGGGTTTCCTCCTCAAACTGCAATTTTTCCATCTCTGGTTTTGCAACATCAAAGCATGCACGTTCTTCAAGTCACAGGATGTAACACAACAGAGAGCAAAGTGCAGCCTGTGGTTCACATGCAGCCTGTTTTTGCAGCTCCTCTTGATGCCCAACTGCTGAGAAGAAGAAAAAATCCCACTGCAAAGCTCAGCTTTCCCTTCTGGAAGCCTTAAGGTACAGCAATTTTGCATTGAGACAAGGCATAGACCAGAGCCAGTCTGCTCCTTATTTTTGCTGCTCCCACAAAACTGAACATCCATACGTCCTGATTTGGCAGGGAAAATCTTGATGAATCCTCTGTCATCCCACTTTTTCAACTGCTTCTAAAATGTCCCAGTTTCACTTTCCTCCTCCCATTTCCCCCCTTTGCCTTTGGCTTACTTCAATGGCTGCAAACTGAGTTCAAAGTGTAAAAGCAGCTTGCATTCAGTTAACTCAAATTGAGGAGAGAGAAGAGAGGAGGGGACAGAAGCTTCCCGTTCTCTGTCTGTTCCAGCAAAAACTGACTGCAACCTCTCTAACTGGTGTGTTCTTCCCCAAAGTCATCTTGACTATGATGTTGCTTGGTCACCTGTGTCCCAATTTTCATCTGTGAAAGGTTGGATGGTATGGAAGTCAGTGCCCAACCACTTCCTGTTTTGACCCCCACACGCATGCTTTTTGAAGGCCACAGTACACCATGGTCCCTAACCCCTGGTTTATGGAGAAGTCTTAGATTCCCATGCATGCAGGAGCAGAGTCCTATCCTCCTCTATCATAGATCTACTTTCTTTAATATATACTTCAGCTGGAATCCTGTTGGCAACATGCATACTTATGACTCGGGATTAGGCATGTGTATATCTTATCTTGGCTGTTGAGCAAGGAACTATTTGTGACCTCATACAGCATCCCAAAACATCCATCAAGGCAGTTGCTGCCATGGCCATTTATCGACTGGGGAGAGGGAAGGAGGTAACCAGGCACCACATCTCTTGGTTGCAATTCTTCAGCTGGAGAAGAGAAATAAGGCTATTCTTCTAGATTGCTAGAAAATCACATTAGGAACACCATTTCTCTTCCCCCAGGTCAGTGTTGCCTGGTCACTTTCTCCTGCTTTTCCCCATAGCCAGCCAGTGCAGCTGTTCTCCACCAGGTTGCCTTTGAGGTAGGGAGAGGTGGTGTATCTAGAGTAAATAGTGCCTGGGGCAAGCATGGAAGTTGCACCCCTACATTGTTACTCCTACCCCCACCCCTATATGCACAGCCTTTTGAACCCCCTGGCACTGAAACCCAGGGCACATACCCTACTTGCCCCACTCTAGATACGCCTCTGAACCCAACTGATACGGCCAATGATGAGCGATCCTGGGAGCTGATATCCAACAACTTCTGGAGTTTCCTTGGTTGAGAACCACAGCTCTAGTGGCTATTTCCCATCATTCTTAACCTGCCTAATGGTGACCCCAAGAGACAGAGGTCCCTGTTGGGTCTCCCTTCCCTCCCTGCAGCTTTGCAAGCTCTCTTTCCTCTCTCATTTCCCCATCTTCCCAGTCCTCTAAAGGAAGTGGCAACACCTTATGATTGGCACAGGAGAATCAAACTAATCCAAGATAAAGTTAAAACCCTACAATCTGAGGCAGTGACAATTAAATTTCGACAAATCCAATTAAAATCCAGCTGCTTTAATTGGCTTGGAGTCACAGGGGCCTTGCCACTGCAAGTGCGGCTTACTGGTGCTGCTTCGGAAACACAAGCAAGGCAGTTTTGCTATAATGACCATGAGATATCTTCTCTCCAGCTCCAAGCTGGAAGTGGCCTGGCCACAACAAAATATTGGGTGGAGAGAGGAAGATGCTTCAAATGGATGATTTTTGCATCCTCACCAACATTTCACAGATGAAAATCAGGTACTGTGCGACCGAGCAACATCAGTTTGGTCAAGATGGCAAATGTTATTTATGAGTCGAAAGACACAAGTCAGGAAATGAGTGCCAACTTGCTTTTGCTTGGGTCTACAAAGAAAAGCAAGGTTTCTTTCTACTGCTCTTCCCTGCTGACTCAATTAAAATAATAATGACATTTATTTCTTACCCACCTCACTGTACGGATCAGGACAGGGAACAGCGACATTAAAATACAACACATGACATCAGTTGAAAGCATGTAGCGCTAGTTAAAAACACATGGTATTAGATAAAAGAACATATAAAACTGATACATATTAAAACAATCACTTCATACCTTAAAATTCATAATTTAAAAATCATCTGGATAGGCCTGCCAGACTAGATCGGTCTGTCATGCTGTTTTAAATTCACACAGTGTATCTATCTGTCAAATCTCTTCCAGCAGGTCATTCTCCAGTCTGCAGGTAGCTGAAGAAAAAGTCATCCAGGGGATAGTCGATAGTTTAGTCCTGGCTGACTAAAGTAAATGTTCCCCAGAAGATCTGAATATATGGGGTGGATTATATGGGAGAAGGTGATCCCATAATTAATCTGGACCCAAACCATATAGGATTTTAAAGGTAACAACCAATTGTAATTGAATGCAAACCCTGCTTTTGCAATCGAAGTAAGCTGAGGCCAAAAAGGGAACGTGGGAAGAGGAGAGACAAACTGGGACATTTTAAATGCAGCTGAAAAAGTGGGATGACAGAGGATTATTCAGGATTGTCCTTGTCAAACTAGGATCGTTAGAGGGCGTGCTTTCAGTAGCCAGGGTTGTCCCATGGAAGTGGAAATATTGCTTCCAGCAGCTCATGGAATAAGAGCCAAGTACAAAAAACAAATGGTGCCTTTTTGTTTTATACCAGAGCTGTCTGACTAGGAATGTAAGTCTTCATTTATTTAATTCCTGCACACAAGAAAAAAATAACAGCAGTTTCTGCCTGCTATATAAAAGTACAAGAGCTTCTGCACATTTTTTGACCACAATTCCTTTTTGGGGAGGCCGAGGAACGTACATGTAGGAAAGGAATACCTCAAGGTTCTGCACAAACACGAAATGCGTTCTGGGAAACTTCCCAGAATCCTCCATAACATGAAAGAGTTTCATGGGAGAAGTGTAGCTAAGGTTCTTCCACAGGCAAAACTTTCTGAAGAAGGCTGCAGACGGAAAGCTTGCAAAGCACTGGCTGAGATCAAGGAGATGAAATATAGCCAGGTCCTCTAGCGACAGAGGTGAAATACAGGCCTGGGAATCGTTGTTTATGCCACATATCAAATTCCTCATCCTGCAGCCCCGGGAAGAACAAAGAATATATTTCCCCCTTCCTCCCTTCCTTGGCTTTTTTGGTCTCCGGTGTGCCTAGTAGCATGTATGCAACTTGCTGGAGAGGGGTTTGCCATGCCAAGTGTGGGATTCCAGCAACAGACAAACATTAAATCTAAAGATTAGTACTGCCTCTGGGGAGCCAGGAGATTACAGGTGGTGGTCTGTGCTGGTATGTGTGTCAAACAAGCAGGGCCTGTGTATTGTCATAAGCTGCTTCTAATATCACAAATCATTCATGCACACACACACACACACACACACACAGACCAGCCATCCCAAGAATGGTAGATATATCAGTTCCCTCTTTTGTGGAATGGCCTCAAGAAACAAGGAGATCACTAAGCAAAAGCTTTACATTTAAGTTGCTTATTTTGTATGTGCTTCTTCTTCATATGTCTCTCTTGTTCTCCCTGCAGTGAGCATAAGGCAGGTATAAGTGCCCCTTTTTTCCCCTCACTTTATCCTCATAACAACTCTGCAAGGCAGGTTAGACTGAAAGAGGGTCATCCAATGAGTTTTAAAGGGGTCTTGACTGACCATGTCTTCCAAGACACATTTTGGCACAAGTCTGTTATAGAGCGATGATTCCACTTTCAACCTCTGATGGAATCCTGGAGTTTGCAGTTTCGGCCCCTCCCGAAACTGCAAACCCCAGGATTCCATAGGAGGTTGAAAGTGGAATCATTGTGCTGTAACAGACTCGTGCGGAAATGGCCGCAGTTCAGTACTCTAACCACCACATTGCCTTCATTTCACATACACTATCCACATTATTTTGCCTAGTGCTAGCCCAAGATATTTGCCATCCAAGAAAAAAGAACAAAATGATGGCAACCTTCTCTTTTCACGTACAACAGTGAGTCCATTCACATTAACACAATCGCAGCCCTGCATTCTACTTGAACTCCCACTGTTGCATCCTATGGAATCCTGGGATTTGTTGGCTGGAGCTTCCTGGCTGAGAATTCTAAAAGCCCCTCCCAATCCCATGATTCCATGAGATGGAACCATGACAGTTCAAGTGGAATAAAAGTGCTACAATGTCATAGTATGTATGGGGCTAGTGTCTTCAATCACATCTGTGGGCGTCAGCCTATTGGCCTGAGTCCATGAATCTTCCTCAGTGATCTTCTAGCATCTGCTACCTGAAGCAGTTGACCTGTTCTGTTGTCCTATTCCTTTCCATAGGGGGCTGCAAACCCCAGGATTCCATTGGAGGTTGAAAGTGGAATCATCGCTCTATAACAGACTTGTGCGGAAATGTGTCTTGGAAGACACAGTCAGTCAAGACCCCTTTAAAACTCATTGGATGACCCTTTGCTTTCCTTTCCCTGGCAGATGAAGGCCTTTTAACTTAAAAAGACTTTAAATGATTAATTACTTGTAGGATGTCTAGTTTATGGGGTGTGTGCGCACTGTACATTTATCTTTATCATTGTATTTTATAATATTACACTTTTAAAAATTAATGGCATTTTCATAGGATACTTGTTTAGTGGTGTTTTAACTTCATTATTAGTTTTTTTTTAAAGTCCTGTCTTGTAAGTCAGCTCAGGTCGCATGCTGGTAGAAAAGGAGCTTATTAATAAAATATAAAATAAGATAAAATAAAACTCTGCCCAACGGTAGGACTAGTCCTCCTGGCTGCCAACATGGTTGGCTTCTTTGTGTTGGCTGGGACACCATCATGTCTTTGGCTTCAGACAGCGAAATGTCTTTGACCAGTATTGGAATTCAACAGAGCTGGCATACAAATGTCAAGATGCCCCAGCTGACATAGTCCATGTCTCTTGCTGTCTGGGGAGATTCTTGGAATTGTAGTCCAAAAAAGTAACTGTACAGGTTTTGCTTTTCAGAAAGATACACCCTCAGAAGAAGCTTGAAGCTGTTGCAAAGCCTTCGTGCTAGTGCTTGGCACCTAAACACTGCATGGCAGGGGGCAGGACTCGACAGCCATCATGGTCTCTTTCAATTCTATGTTTCTATGTTCTTGTTGTGTATATTTTCAACTTATGCCAGCCCTGACGCAACCCAATCACAGGGTTATCTTTGTTCGGAGGGCGGTTGCTTTTGCTTTGTTCTAAGGTGGAGAGAATGTGTCCTGCCCAAAGTTACCCAGTGTTTTCCCATTATATTCCTTGCTTGCTTTCATTGGAGAGAATGTTACAAGCTCTTCTTACTCTCCACTAGGTGTCACCTTTGCACAGGCTATTGCAGCTTTCCTTGCCTTTCTGGCTTGCCAGCTGCAGAACATCTGGAGCTAAAGCTACCCTGCTTTAGTCTGCTGTCCTCTGGATATTTTGAACTACAGGCCCCACGAGCCCCAGATTATATCGTAGCTTTCCTGTGTCTGTTTATTATTAATTACTTACTTACAGATATTTATCGACTGCAAAGCTCTGAAGATATCAAAGCAGTGTCTAACATTAATAAAATATACAATCTATCCCATACAGTAATTTAAAAAGAGTGGCCAGTACCCAATGTCAGCTCAGTGGAACATAAATTGATATCTTCGCTACCTTCCTGCCATGCCTGTGCACATTCATTCTACTTGGCAGTGACTGGGGAAGGCAGGGATGTCTGTATATCATTTTGCTGCTTTCGGCAACTGGATGTACAAACAAGCATCCTCCCAGGGGTCCTCCAGAGATCTTGGAGGATAATGTTTACTGTGCATATGCAGCTGGGTACCCCCTGGCTGCCCCCTTTCACTTTCCCCTAGCCAGGAAATCACAGTAGGGGTGTATTGGCAGCTGCCAGACAGGTTGTGCGTGAGTAGGCTCACTGGGTAAAGAACGTACTGATACTTTCTTCTGCAATGACCATAAAAAGCTGTTGCTGTTGTTTGCCTTCAAGTTGTTTCCAACTTTTGGCAATGTGATCACAAGGTTTTCCTGGCAAGATTTGTTCAGAGGGGGTCTGCCTTTGCCTTCCACTGAAGCTAAGAGAATGTGACTCTTAAATCCTCCTCTGGGTTTCTATGGTTGCGTGGGGATCTGAAAACTGCCACCCAAGCCATAGCCCAGCACTCTGTTGTCTACACCATACTGGTTCTCATAAAAGGATGCATGTAGGTGTTATATCTGCATTATGTCAGCAATAGGATCCCAGTCATTATGCACTTTATCTTTGAAACAGGTTGCAGTATGCAGGGAGAACTTGCAACAATAGCTGTGATGTCATCATGCATCTATTATTTTTTAAAAATCCTAAGAGTATGTTGAATTTGATATTAAGAGTGGTTTGTCGGTAGAACTGATGTTGAATTTCCTAAGGAGAAATATTTTGTATAATGGCTGAGATCCTAGATTACTTCAGCAAAAAGTATCCAGTGGGAGAGTTACATTACACAGCCCCAGTACTGCAATACCAACATAGTGTGATGTATGTGGATCAATGGTCAGTGCGCATGTCTGAGAATACATTGTGCAACTGTAATGCAAAGTGCACAAGACAGCACATGGAAGCAACGTGCATTCATTTGCTACAGATCATAACGAAAAGACAGAACTGGTCAACACTTATTTTGCTTTAGTTTTTTTCAAAAAGAAAAGTGTGTGCATCCATGCATCAGTAGAGATGCATGGATGCACACTACAAATCAAACTACAAATTACAATTGTCAGGGAAATAGCCAAGAATCACCTAGTTAACCTAAAAGAGTTCAAGTCTGCAGGGCCAGATGAATTGCGTCCCAGAGTACTGAAAGAATGTGATGATGTACTCTCTGAACTGCTTGCTATCCTTTCTGAGAAATCTTGATGAATGGGTGAGGTGCCAGAGGAGTGGAAAATAGCAAACATTGTCCCTGTCTTCAAAAACAACAACAACAACAAAAAAGATCTAGGGAACTACAAAACAGTTGGCCTAATAACAGGAAAAAATATGTGAGGAGATTATACAGGAATCTATCTGCAGATATTTTGATGGCAATGCACTGATTAGTAGGAACCAGCTTGGGTTTTTCAAGAGCAAATCCTGTCAAACTAATCTTAGATCTTTATTTGATTGGTTCACTAGTTTTCACCTAAGAAAATGCTATGAAATCATGGGGTTAGCATGGAGTCAAATATGTGCAACTTGAAGGCTATGTTTAGTAGACAATAGGAATGCTGTAGATGTCATTTATCGGAATTTCAGCAAATCACTTGGTAAAGTCTTCCAGGATACTTTCATTAACAAACTGATTAAATGTGGAATAGATGGAAACACCATCTGATGCATCCACAATTGATCAAAAACGATGTTCAAAGAGTCATCCTCAGTGGCTGCTCTTCAAACTGGAGTGAAGTCTCAAGTGGAGTGCCACAGGGTTCTGTCCTGAGGCTGCTAAGATTCTTCAATATTTTTATCAATGGCTTAGATGATGGGGTAATCCTTATCAAGTCTGCTGATGATGCAAAACTGGAAGGGGAAAAGAAGATAGTTAACATATTGGAAGATAAGAACAGCATTTTAAAGGACCTTGATAAACCAGAAAATCGGGCTGAAACTAATATGATGAAATTCATTAGAGACAAATGCAAAATTCCACATTTAGGCCATAAAAATTAAATGTATAGGGGTAGGATGGGTGGTATTTTCTTAGCAGTAGCACATGTGAAAAGGACTTTGGGATTTTTTTTTTATCATAAGTTGAACATGACCCAGCACGTGATGCTGCAGCAAAGAAGGCAAATAGTATTTTAGCCTGCATTAATAGAAACATAGTTTCCAAGTCAAGAGAAGCAACAGTCTCACTATATTTTGCACTAATCAGGCCTCGTCTGGAGTACTAATTTCTGGGTGCCTCATTTTAAAATGAAGTTAGAGTGGATTCACAGAAGGGCAACAAAGATATCAGGCAGAGAGAGCAAGACATATAAGGAAGAGCTAAGGGGAAAGGTTCAGTCTAGTGAGGAGGAGAATGAGGGATGATCTGATTGCACTCTTTAAAAGTCTGAAGGGCTGTCACAGAGGAGGATGTGGGTTTGTTCTCTGCTCCCCTAGAGAGTAAGACTAGGTCTTAATGGCTTGAAGTTACAGGAGAGTAGGAACTTCTTGATATTAAGAGTGGTTTGTCATAGTAGAACTGATGATAAATAGACTTGTGGTGGGGTTTTCTCCGGATGTCTTCAAAAAGAGGCTGGACAGCTACTGTCTGGGAGACTCTAGCTGGAGATCCTCCATGGAGCAAGGGGTCACATTTGATGGCCCATGGGCCTTCCACTTCATGACTCTGTGAGTTAGTCTATTTTTATGAACTGCCACAGGTACAATAGTACAGGTGCCCCATTCTGTTTACACCATTGTCAGCTGGATGTGACTGTTAGGCATTGTCCAAAATATGAAAGATCACTTTGCATCAGTAACTCAACTTGCTTGTGTACGTCACTGATGGGATGCCAGCCAGTGGGGACCACCACGTGAAACACCCAGGGCCAGATGCATATGGACAGACCTCAAGAGCCTGTGATGCTACCTGGAAAGTCTCTCCAGATGGCATCAAGCACTATACAAAAACAAAAACAAGCTATGATACTTTCCAAAATCACACACACACACACACATTGTGGCATTTTGTTAGTGAAGACAACTACATAGACTGGGTGAGTGAGCTTTCATGGGGTGAATTGTATTTCATTAGAAGCATATTTCTGTATTTTGCTGGTGCAGGGGGAGAGATTCTGAAAAAAATGACTCCCCAGCACAACAGAGAAAGGAATCTGTTGATTCCCCAGAATTATAAACTCATGCCTGTTTGAGCCAGTCTCAAACTCTGCTGTGGAAATTGTTTCCAAATGTTTAGACATATGTGAGGTACTTTATGCTGTTTGATTAATTAAGTGTCATTGATCTAGAGGCATGTGTGTGTGTGTGTTTCCATCTCTTGCAAAGGTTGGTATGACATTCAGATGAAGATGGCTCATGGATCATCCCATTCCACCCCAGCTCCAACTCCATCAAAAACATCCCTTAACAAAAAGTTCAGCTATTCTGTACTGTGAGACTTGGAACTTTGCAAGCAGAAAGATTTCCTAAGTGGAGCTGCTGTTTTGTATCTATTTATTTATCTATCTATCTATCTTAATTGATTGCTAGTGCTAAAGATGACGCAGAGTTAATAAATTGCATGCACTATTTGGATTGCTTTTGGGAAATGATTTTGACTCTTGTGTTCAGAGACTTTCTGCAAATTAGGAAATCTTGCAGCTGAGCAAGAAGTATAGATGAAGGCACAGAGGCTCAGTAGTTGTAGAATCAGACCATCAATTTATTCAGGCAGTACCTTTCTATACTATTTCATGGAATGGAGTAATGCTGAGATGGGAAACCATTGGCCAGCCAGATGTTTTGGCATACATATCTCATCAGCCCTTGTTAGCATGGTCAGAGATTGTGATAGCTATAGCCTAAAACAATACTTCTTGGGTTAATCGATGTAGCAGACCCAGCAGGGACCAGTCCCATATTTATATCTTATTGTTAATTGTGTTAGCATAGTGTCATGGAAATTTGCTGTGGACCAGCAATCTGCTGTGGACACATGTAAAAATATCATCCTTCTTAACCATTTTGTATAGACTTTTATCTATCATAAACCTTACCGCCGCCACCACCACCATCATCGTCATCATCGTCATCATCATCACCATTATCATCACCATCATCACCATCATCATCATCATCATCACCATCACGATGTTCCTCCATAATTTCATGGTTTCTGATTTTATCTGCTGAGGTACTATATGTACATATCCTAACAGCTTTTACGTGTACAGAGTTCTGCCCCTTATATGTTCGTAATCCTCTTAATGATATAATTTAGCCAATTACACTTGACAGAATATATTCTCACCTGTTTGGAGAATTTACACAGCTGGAACAGGTTTCTGTGAAAACACACAGGGACAATCTCCTTGTTAAACTTTAATGGCATTCGTTACTGCATAAGCAATGTCTATTCTTAATCTAGCATGCACATCTATTTACCATTGCCATCCTAAACTGGCATTTTAGGGCAGTGGTTTTAGGACTATCGGGAACTTCACAGTATCATACCAACGGCATCTTCTCCATTGGAGGCATGTTGAAAGCAGCCCAATAATAATTGTACCTGGATTTCTTGTTATCTTCTTCCCATGCCCACTCACATTGTCATTTGACTGATCAACATGATCTTTCTTTTATGACCCATCCCTTACCTTGTCATCTAGTGACACCTAGTCTAGTGGTTGCAACCAGTGTTAGTGTTCCTCTCTAGTGTCGCCTGATGTCTAGTGTCTAGTGTTACAATTGCAGAGGTGTTTCTCACTTTGTTCACGTTCCAGAGCATCTGGTATTCTTTCCAGACTGACCTGTACGGTAGCCAGTTTTCCTCTTGCGCCACCCCACAGCTGCCAGTACAGTGGGCCCTCAGTATCCACTGGGGTTTGGTTCCAGGATCTCCCATGGATGCCAAAATCTATGGGTGCTCAAGTCTCATTATACAAAACGGTGTAGTAAAATGGCATCCCTTATTTAAAATGATTAGCAACTTTAAAAGATTGCTTTTTGCACTATTTTGGTGAATATTTTCAAGCTGTGGTTGGTTGAATTCATGGATGCAGAATCCATAGATAGGGAGGGCTGACTGTATGTGCTCTTCTTAGGTTACATTTTCTCCTTTAAAGTTATATCAACAAGGCAAGAACCTGGCAACGGTATATTCTCTGGTCTGTAACAACTCATCCTTTCTTTCAGCCTAAGATGAAGGCAATGGCAAATCTCCTCTGAATAAATCTTGCCAGCCTCTCCTCATCTACATCATAGGATTGCCATAAGTCAGAGTTGATTTTTAAAACAAACAAACACATTTTCTTAAGTAAACAAGCACAGGGTACAAATATAAAAGTGAGCAACAAATAACAGGGCATGATCAGTGTCATTGCATGTAGCCACGCTTCTGTATTAAATACACAAGAGCATTAAGAGTATTAAATACGCAACACAAATAACAACAAAGAATTTACCTTTGTGCATTCATCTGCTCTATATTGTCTTCTGTCCTGGGCTGTGGGGCCATGGCTTCATCCAACTTGCTTGTGAGGTAGGGTTTGAAAAGAAAAAGACACAGCAAGGAAAGCCTTCCTGTAATCCTCATTCAGCTTCCATTTAGGTTTTAGCGCCTCTTTGTGTCCCACGAGTGAGGATGATAAAGAGGAGAGAACATGGACACATGGCTTCACTCAAATCTGCACATACATTATTGTCTGAAATTCTTTTCAATGGTTATAACGCCTTTTAACTCTCTTGGTTTAACCTGCCAAATGTTTAATGTGTTTTTACTCTGTTCAAATTGTTTTAATGTTTTATGTTTTTTTATACAGGGACTTCAGCCCTTGGGCAGATAGATTATACATAGGAAGGGTTACTTCTTTAAGTATCACAGTCCCAAGTTAATTCAGGCTTTGAATGCCATCTCTGGCACCTTGAATTCAGACCTCTGCCTCCAGCTTAAGTGTAGGATCTTTTTTTCCCCTGTGTCTCTTCTCCACTTTCCTCCTCCCTGTCATTACTTCTTTTTTCTCTCTCCCTCCCCTCTCCCCTTTCAGCCTCTCTCTTCTCCCTGTGTTTCTCTCTCTGCCCACTTTTTGGGGGCCCTCTCCTCCCCACCTCTTTCCTCCCCTTTCTCTCTCCCTTGCCTCTTTGCTTGCTCCATATTGCCACAGCTGTCCTTCAGCTGCTTGCCCATGCATGGAAATGGTGAGTCCAGCACTCTGTGATTACATGAGACAAGGTTATTACAAATGGCTCCTGTCGAATGAGGATGCTCCTTTCCGTACCTTCCTGCACGGGTGGATTTGTGCTTTCCTTCTTTCTCTTTCTCTCTCTGACCTTCTTCCCTCACAATTTTTTTTTTTAAAATCTGGACCAGGAGGAACAATAGATGCTCGAGGCTGTCATGCCAGTGACTTGGATTGTGTTCCAATCCTGGAGGGAATAAATGGGCTTGAATTTGCTTGAACTCTGCCATGATCGGTATGCATGGATCCAGAATGATCTGCTGATGACAGCATGTGCGATGGAATTAAGTGTGTCCCAAGGCAGAAATGTTTAATGGAGTCTGATTTAGAAGGCTGCCTATTTATATCAAGATAGGCATCTTTTTATGAAGTCAGAGCAGTGCAAAAGGCCAGTGGTCTTTTTCTGGATCTCTTGGGGTACCAGTAGTCCTCTGTCTTGATGTTGCTTGTGGAATGTGCATGTGTATCCTGCTGATTAGAGACAGGAGGAAAAATCCAGGACTTGATGCTCAAGAATGAATCATAGAATCATAGAGTTGGAAGAGACCTCAGGGGACATCTAGTCCAACCCCCTGCCAGTAACACACATCAAAGCACTCCCAACAGAGGGCCATCCAGCCTCTGCTTAAAAACCTCCAAAGAAGGAGACTCCACCACACTCAGAGACAGCATATTCCACTGTTGGGCAGCTCTGACTGTCAGGAAGTTCTTCCTGAGGTTCACGTGGAATCTCCTGTCCTGCAGCTGGAATCCATTGCTCCTTGTCCTAGTCTCTGAAGCAGCAGAAAAAAAGTCTGCTCCCTCCTCAACATGACATCCTTTCAAATATTTAAACTATCATGGCTATCATGTCCCCTCTTAACCTTCTCTTCTGCAGACTAAACATATGCAGCTCCCTAAGCCGTTCCTCATACGGCATGGCTTCCAAACCCTTCACCATTTGGTCGCCCTCCTCGGACACGTTCCAGCTTGTCGATATCCTTCTTAAATTGAGGTGCCCAGAACTGGACACAGTGTTCCAAATGAAGTCTAACCAATGTAGAATAGAGTGGTAGCTTCCCAAATTTCTTACCATTCCACACCACTGTTTCCCAAAGGAAGGCTGCATCTAATTTTCACTCTTGTACTTATGCTCAGCTTTTCAAGTGAGTTTGGCTCCTAAGGCAGCTGGCAATTAAAGTCCACGGTGATTCTGCCCTGGATTTCAGTCTAAATATTCAAAGGAGCTATCCAATGTGCTGAGAATATGCATTCAACTCTTGGGATAATCACTTTAAAGTTCAGGCTAGAAGAGTGGATTCACTGGTCCACTGACAAGGGCATTCCCAGTTGCCACTGATAACGGTGTAATAACAATCAGTGTGGTGTAGCAGCTAGAATGCTAGACTACAAGGTGAGAGATCTAGGTTCTCTTTTGCTTTGAAGCTGTTACTTTTCACCCCAGCCTTTCCCACTGAAACTGACTGTAGTGTCCAGGAAGAATTGGTATGGAAACTAATGGGAGATGCTTGCAGGAGGCAATCTGCACCAGAAACACACGGTTTGCAGCTCTTATGGCAGTGCTGTGAAATTCCAAGCTTCAAATACAGGTAAGATAATGGCAGAGACTCTGCATCACTGTCTGCATTTCATAGCTTGATGAGTCTGTAGCTATGAAACCTTGTCAGTGAAACGAGAAGAAACACATTCAGGTACCAGCATGAACGTTTGGAAGTACATCAGCTGATTCTGATGAGCATCGAGCCCTCCTGGTGAGCACCAGGCACTTCTGAGGCACATTGAGCACTCCTGCTGTGCCCCAGCACTTTCTAGCCAGTGTCCAGGTGTTCATTGAGAGGGCCCTCTTGCATATCATATCCGTTGTGCTCTGGGCCATGGCACATCAGTCACTCAATTTGTACAACAGATGCCTACAAGTTGTAATGTTCCAACAGCCCTTTGGTGAGTACAGATGTCATGAAACTACTTGGTTCTGCTTTCCGGAAATGTAAATCCCATACTGAATTCCAGTCAATATTATCTAATGTAATAAATTACATATGTGTCTATGAAAATATTAATATGCAATGGCTTAAAACCTGCATCGCTTCAGCATAGCATAAATATTCAGTGGTGGAGTTTCATTATGCATTCTCTGTCATGGATATCAGCTACCTCATGGCTGGCAATCCATTGTAAAACTTCAATGTACAATGCACAAAGGCAGTGCATCTAAGCAATGCACATTCACTGTAATGGGCTGCTACATGTGCAAGAGTCCCACATGAACAAGTCTGTTTATACCACCGTCAGCTGAATATGACTGTTGTGCATCATCATCATCATCATCATCAAGAATCACTTCACATGTGTAGCGCAACCTTTACTTGCATATGTCGCTAACAAGATGTTAACCAATAAAAGCAGTTCAAACATGGAGCCCTGGTGGCGCAGTGGTTAAATGTCAGTACTGCAAGCCACAAGGTTGTGAGTTCGATCCTACCCGGCTCCAAGGTTGACTCAGCCTTCCATCCTTTCGCAGGTTGGTAAAATGAGTACCCAGCTTGTTGGGGGCATGTATAGAAATGTTTCGAAATACATGCTATTTGTAAGTTGTTCGCCGCCTCGATCCATATGGAGAGGCAGGATACAAATAAAAAATAAATAAAAAACAACAACAGCAGAATTCAAACATTTGCTTATTCCTTGAAAAGTTGAACAAATAGATTTTGTTTGTTTCGCTGCCTCCTGAAAGAATATTTAAAAGAATGCCCCTTTAAGGCCCAGATTACTGAGCCCTGCAGCATATTCTACGATATTAGCCAGCCTTTCTGACTATTTCTACAGAAGGATCATTCCCAAGCTTACTTTCTTGACTGCAAGCAAGCAGCTGATGCTGGAGCAAACCACAGTTGCGGTGTGTGATTTTCGCAGTTACAGAGAACTGAGGTGGGGTGGGATGGGGGGGTGGAAACAAGCAAAAGCTCTCACCATCTGCAAGTGAAAGGAATGCTTCATTGCAAATGCACAGCTTCCCTCTCTGGGGGAAGGAAAGCTTGAAGGCACAGAAGCGTGCTCCAAAGATGTCAGTGTGGAAAGAACTGGCAGAGATGACCTAGAGCAGGCAGCTTCTGCCAAACCTGTGTGCAATCGCAGCTGGGTGAATGATGTTATCAAACATTCCTGAAGGAAAGTCAGAGAGCTTGACTCACTTTGGCTTGATGCAAACACAGATACTCTCTCTCTTTCTTAATATTTTTAAGTAGCCATTAACTCATTTACGTTTGGATTGCTGTTTTAATGTCAACAAGCCCAATGTACCCAATAGGAAAGTTTTTATTCTCTGACCCCACAGCTCCACCCTTGGAAATGAACCAGAGGAAAGCATTTGTTCTTTTGCGCACATAGAAGATGTTTCAGTTCTTCATCCCAGACACTGGAACAATGTGAGATGTTAGGAGATCTGTTTTGTTCCGAATGACCTCCACTTAGATTCACCACTGGCTCAGGCCAATGGGCCCAGCAGAGGTTCCACTGTGTATGCCAACGGATGGTGTGTATTTTTGTGCTCTATGGCCAGTGTCTGCTTGAGTAAAATAAAAGATTCCCCCACATCCAGACCACTTGAATCTGGTTCCCTTTTATCTGTGGCCCTTTTCTCATGGCATTTTCCATGTGAAAGAGCTCCTGGAGCGTCACGTGATTGTGAGGCGCGATCTGCATGACGCATTCACAATCGCACGATGCTCCAGAGTAGGACAGGCGCCGATCACGCACCTTTTCATTTTTGACTAGAAGCCAAAAATGGTGCACGATTGCACATTCCTCCTGGGCCCCCCACACACTTACCTGGTGTGCGGAGCCTCCGGAGCCACGCTGGTCACTTTTCCTGCCCCAGTGCAGCCTGGAAAACTCCAAGACTGCACGGTGGAAGGAAGAAGCGGGGCTCTCGTGTGGAGCCAAAGGACCACAGATGCAAGAGCCTCTCAGCAGAGGCTGCTTGCGTGATCCCCACACCCCAGCACCGGAAGAAGGTAAGGTATGGAAAGGGCCTGTGTCCGGACTGTGCTGAATGATGTGTTGTTTCCCTGTCCTTGAATATGTGCTGGTTTTAGTGTGGATGTTAAAACAGCTACCTAAGGTGCCAAATTTGCTCTCCAAAACAAATTAGCTTCAGCAGTTTGGACTAAAACTCACAATGGAGTCTTTGGGCCTTTTTGCATTAGACGTATATTGCACTTCCAACATCCTATGGGATCCTGGGGTTTGCAGTTGAGGGGGAGGCATTCAGAATTCTCAGCCAGAGAGCAATTTGGCCTCAGGAAACTACAAACCCCAGAATTCCACAGGAGGTTGAAAGTGGAATAATAGCACTATAACAGTATAGTGCAGAAAAGCCATTTATCCCACTGATGTGGGAGCCAAAGCCTGTCACTGGTTTAATTATTTCACTGAAAGGAATTAAGGGCTGTCTTCATGACATAGTTATCTCAGCTTCATAATACATTAATTGGTATGATTTCATCCTAAGGAATCCAGGGAATTTGCAAACTAGTGTCATACTTAGATGGTACAAAGGTACCCTTAGAAGAGAAGGTCTAATCTGTTTAATTCTGTACTTGGTTTGTGGTTTGAGTATGAGATTACAACTCTGGAAGACTAGTGTAAGAATCCCAGAAGAGCTCTCCTAGCTTGTGTGCTCGTCCTCATTAATAACCTTTGCCATCTTGATGACACTACGATGTTGCTTGACCCCATCTGTCACACGTTTCACCTGTGAAATGTGGGATTGTGTGAAATACGCTTGATTATGTACAATCTCAACTCTCTTGTGTTCTGCCATTCCCTGTCTGGTGCTGTTTGAAGGACCAAGACAGTGCCACTTTTGATTAAAGTGGTATTAGAGAAACAGGCTTATCCGACAACATGCAATCATACTGCTATTGTATGAAATGGCAATCCGCATAGTGCCTCAAGCATTCAGGTATGCTTGTTTACCTTAATGGATGTGAGATGCTAGAAGTTTTGGTCACCCACTCTGAGTTTTATCTTCAAGAGCAGCCAGCTCCAACCTCATTCCCTTCAAACATTCAGGGGGACAACTGGATTTATTTGCTAAATAGCTGCTGAAAAGGATTGGAGTAAGAGTTTTAAATGCTCTTCCTATAGTGTTGCTGTATCTGATGAACAGATTTGATCAGGACATCTGTTTCCACCCACTTGGTAAAACTGTAACATCCTGACTCTAACATATCAGCCCCAGTTAATATAGCCAATGGTCACAGATGACACAAACTCTCTCCACAACTTCTTGGTGTTACATTTCTACTTTTTTTAATGACATGCAAGCAGTCATTTGAGTTTATCATAGAATTGTCTACCTGGAAAGGATTCTAAGGGCCATCTAGTCTAATCCCAACCATTAATTATTTTATATTAGTTATAGCCAGCTAAAGCCTTTTGGAGAAAGATAGGGGAAAGAACTTAATGGAAGCAATAAGCCCCAGTCCTCCTCCAGAGAAGCTGTAGTAAAACTGGGAATAGTCCAATTTTACATTTGCCCAGTTTGAATAGTGCGGCTAAGGAAGCAAATCCAGTCCCTAGAGCAGGGCTTTCCAAATGGTATGTCACGACATGTTAGTGTGTCGCCTGAAGTGTGTAGGTGTGTTGACTCCCTGGGTTGAGAAAGACCCCCACACACCTGATCAGGTGGGGAGCTACCTTTCCTCCTCCTGCTGCTGCCCTTACTGGGGTCTTTCCTCAATGAGGGCAATAGAAGTGAGCCAGGATCGTGGGGTGGGGGTTGCCTTTCCTGCTATTTAACCTCCGGTTTGCAAGTAAAATGGAATTACTGGGTTGTGAAATGATGCATGTCCCAAAGTGTGTCACCAACATGAAAAGTTTGGAAAGCTCTGCCCTAGAGCAATCTACTCCAAGCTGGATCCCTTGAAATGTTCCAGCTGAGAACTGGTATCCTCTCTGACCATTGGTCACACTGGTTAGTGCTTATGGGAGTAACAGACAGAAAAATGTGGGGAGAAGGAAGATTGGGGAGGTTGCAAAAGTTCCCCACTTCTTCCCCAAACCCCAGAACAGTCCCTGAGTCTAAAAATGTAAGTACCTCAGTCCTCTACAAAGGGGTGATCCAGGGAACCATCAGCTGCCAGTCCCTGCTGACTTCCACTAAGAAACAAATAACTGCCGTCGAGAAGCCCAGATATGTGTCAGGATGCGTAACCCCTGCCATATGTCAGCCTGCTGGATGTGTATTGAAATAGCGTATTGTAGTCTATGTAGAAGTACGGCTGTAGAACTCCATCAAAGTACAGAGTATACAGTGCTAATGGATGACTTCAACAAGTTATCTGTTTGGAGCTTGTCTGTATTATTAGAAGGTATTAATTGGTTAACTGCTTTATTGCCCATTGCTACTACATATTTGGTGAGAGGAGGATCAGAGCTGGGCAAAAATGAAAGTGTAAAGGCTTATGTTCTGAGAAGCTGGTGTCCCTAAGATAAGAGGAAGGAAATATGTTCTTGAGTCAAGGATGAGAAGTAGGAACCAAATGCAGGTCCAGAAGTGTCTGAGAAGTGATGTGATGTTAGATTTATGATCTTCTCCAACCACAGCTTTCTGCACCTGAATTTTGGAATAAAAGGTGTCAGCTCCATGTCTGCTTTAGTCTCAGCAACTTTGAAAGAAGAATGCTGTGTTGGAGGCATTTTCTACAAATAAATACTACTATCTATCTCAGAGTGAAGTTTGTGGAGTGTGAGTTATCCAGTGCATGACAATATGGTACCGTTTCTGGGCTCATTGGGAGACAATGGGCTTTTTTGCACTTTGGGAAGAAAACAGGGCAGTCTGTTACTCACCGGACTCTCTGATGATCCATGTTGATCTGGAGCATTGCGTGCCCGCGCTACACACTGCTCCGGGGAAGAAAATCGAGTCTTCCAGTTGGTGGAGGCTCTCCACCAACCGGAGAAGCTCGCCAGCTGGAAGCCCGCCCTCGGAAGATCTGCAGGCTTGCGCTGGTGCGAGCCTGCACATCTATACATTAGCGCAGCGACGGACTGGGGCACACCAGGCTATTGAAAGACCTGTTTTAATAGGTCTTTCAATAGCACGGCGAACCACTAGTTCTGGTCATTCCGGAGCGGGCTGAAGTTCAAAACTACAGAAAGTAGTCCGGACTCAGTTCGCCCTCAAGTGCAAACATCCTCGCTGGAGGACGCGCTGCCCCGTTTTAAAAACAAAATGTGGGAAAGGCCAATATTTGGCACTCTCCCACATCAGATAGGTTGGGAGACACTGATCTCTACTACACAGATAGAGCTGGGTGATATCTTGTTACGTGCCATGGCTTGATCTTATGAGATCCTGGGATTTGTAACACAGGCTTGCAAAATTGAGGGTCATAAAAAAAAATCTATGCCAGTTTTATAAGAATGTGGTGTTCTAAATCCAAAAATGACTCAGATTTGCTCAGTCACGTACAGTTCTTTCACAAATTGCTTTGATTTTTTTTTTAATGTTGTAATATGTGACTGAATGAAATTAGTAGTGAAAAATCACCACATGAAACCTATTTTGTGGACAGTTCTGAATAAATTTATTTACAAAAGCAATAAAACTTTGTAAAACACTTTAATTTGCTGATATGAAACATAAAAATCTGTTCAAAAGCACTGAAAGAAATCACTCCGGAACGTCAGCACCTGCATTTAGTCAAGGAAGAGTAATAACCAAACTGATTAAAATATCAAATTTGTGAAAGAACTGTGTGTGGTGTGACATTTTTATTGTGTTTTTTTGCATTCAGCATCCAAAAACCCATTAAAAACAGCTATGATATTGAAGAAGTTTTTTCATCACAGGCCTGTGATTTGGTGAATGATTCTAAATTCTTTGTTAGAGACCTCTAGCCCATTACAGGTGGCGCAGTGGTTAAATGCCAGTACTGCAAGCCAAAAGGTTGTGAGTTCGATCCTGCCAGGCTCCAAGGTTGACTCAGCCTTCCATCCTTTTGCAGGTCGGTAAAATGAGTACCCAGCTTGTTGGGGGCATGTTTCGAAATACATGCTGTTTGTAAGTTGTTCGCCGCCTCGATCCATATGGAGAGGCGGGATACAAATAAATAAATAAATAAATAAAATTACTCTAAATTACAGCAGAGAACGCTAAGGACCTCAGCAAGCTCCAGTCCCAGGATTCCACTGGAGGGGCCCATGAGAGGGCATCAAACTCCATAGGAATGTAGCTATTTCAGAAGTGCATTTTGGGAATCAATACACAATTTCTACATTTCTGATGCTACCTCTTCCTTTTACAGAAGTGACCGGGATGAGTCACTTTCTTTTTCAATACACATTATCCTCAGATCCTCACAAATGTACCTTTTGGACTACAATACCTAGAATCCTCAGCCAACATGGCTGCTGACCCTACTGGATGGGGGGGATTTTGGGAACTGTAGTCCACAAGCAACTTTTCCTGTCTGCACCCACAGGAACAGAATCAAACTCAAAAAAAGAGTATGGTAACTGTATATTATGCATTGCCCAAAAGAGAAGGAATGCATCAAACGTCAATGGAGGATTTGACTAGGCAAGCATGCATAACATTTCTATGTGCTTATTTATATCTTGAGATGAATGTTTAGAAATTATTACTCTGATTTAGATCGCTTTTACATTACACAATTGTAGCACTTTGACACCATTTTAACTGCCACAACCAGCATTCCTTGGAATTCTGGGATTTATAGTTTGATGAGGCACTAGATTTCTCTTGCAGAGAATTTTAAACAACACTACAGATCCTAGACTGTTGTGTGATGGAGTCATGGCAGTTAAAGTGGTATCAAAGTGCTACAACTATGTAGCGTGACCAAGGGTGTCTTCACAACTATACTCCTTATAGCACTTTGGCACCACTTTAACTGCCATGGTTACATCATCTGGAATCCTTCACTTTAGAGTTTCATGCTTTATGTAAAATTCTCTGCCCAACCTCTCTAATCCTGTTGTTGAAGAAATTAATAGGAGCCATGACACTTTAAAGTGGTTTCAGGCTACTATAATTGTGCAGTGTGGATACCACCTCTCCCACCAAATGACAACCTCAATGCCTTCAGTTCAGTTTGCTGTCCAGGAGCTGACTCTGGATGGGCAAATCCAGGACCTTTAAATTGCCTTCCCTTCTTTCGGTTTTCTCTCTTTAAACCTGACTTGGAGTGGAGGACTCTTCAGAGAGAGGACTGTCCTCTGTAAAACAATGGGGCAGCTGGTGGCTTCCATGCCAGTGTGGCAGTGAGCCTGCTTTGGGTTGTAGAACTTTAATGAGGCTATCCAAGATGCTGAACTGGTTCCCCAAAATTAGGTTCAGCCCCTCAGAGAGCACTGTTTATAATTCAGACTGAAACCCCAAGCAGATGTGATATCTTACTGACATGGATGCCACTAGGTGCCACTCCTGTAAAGTAGAACAAGGGAATGCCACCAATCTAAGAGCTGCTGTTCACTGCATTGACTGGCCACATGGGGTCCAGTTTTTCCCAGTAGCCACCAGTGATGTGACTAGTGTGTAAATACCTTGAAGCGTGGAGGAGACAATGAAAGAAACTGCAAGCACAAGCTTTGTTTACACTTTTACATTAAGGGAGTACTGTTATTAGTTAATTATTTATCTTAGCACAGAGAAGAGAAGATGGAAAGGTGATGTGACAGCCATTTTTAAATATCTGAAGGGATGTCACTTAGAAGATCAAGTGAGCTTGTTTTCCACTGCTCCAGAGACTAGAACACAAATTGGTGGATTCAAAATTCAAAAGAGTTTCCAGCTAAACGAGAGGAAGAACTTACCTATAAATGTTGACCAACCATGGAATAGACCATCTCAGAGGGTTGGAAACTCTCCTTCTTTGAAGGTTTTTAAACAGAGATTGGCTGGCCATCTTTTGGGAGTGCTTTAGTTGTCTATTCCTGCATGGAAGAGGGTTCGACTGGATGGCCCTACACTGTCTTCTAATTCTATGATTCTCTGGTTCCTAATCTGAATTTTCTAGAGCAGCTTAGGAGCCATGAGGTGACCTCATTGTGGAGCAAAGTGTGGAACTCTCAGTCAGAGGAAAGGAAAGAAGCTTTCTGGTTATGGTAAATTAAAACTGGATGGAGCAGAGGAAAGATCAGAATAAAGGAACAGATTTGTTGCATCGGATGGGCTGAGGAAGGTAGGTGAGAGGTTGGACACAATGACTTTGTCCTTTTCCATCTCAATCTCAGCTTTTGTTTCCACAACTTTAGGACTCTGTGCATGGAGGCCAGAAAGATGGATGACTTAACAGAGTGTGTGTGGTAAACAGCAGATGGTTTGGCCAGATTAGCGGCAACTACAAGGTTCAGGGGAAATCCCCAAGAACTTCTAGTACAATTTCAATGTCCCAGTCAGGAAAGCAGGATGAGTTTGGAAAAATTAGCGTGTTGGAATACTATTTTGCCATGCTGGCTGGAGGTCTCTGGGAGCTGTAGTCCCAAAACCTACCTTTTCCGAGCTCTGGTGTTGAACTTGCTCACTGTGGAAGTTTCCTGCATGTAGAAGAGAGGGGAGATCAGGATGACAAATGAGGGAGAAATCTTACGTGCGCCAATACTTAGGGAAGAGCAGAGAAAGGCTAAACTTTTGCAAGGTTAAAAGTGATGTTTCATAATATGTGGAAGTGTAGATAGAATGGACAGGAACAGACTGAGAGTCCTATCACACTGTACTGTTATAGTGCTATTATTCCACTTTAATTGTCATGGCAACATAATATGGAATTCTGGGATTTGAAGTTTAGGAAGGGGCATTTAGAATTCCCAGCCAGAGAACTCCTGGGCTTTACTAAACTACATGTTCCAATATTTCACAGAATGTTGCCATGACAGTTAAAAGTGGAATAATATGACTATAATAATGTAGTGTGATGGGGCACTGAGGGGTAGGTAAGCTGAGTCCTTACCCTGGGCACCAAACTAAAGAGGATGTTGAGCTTAATTTCTTGACGCCATGTTTGTTGCCTTCCGTTGCCTTCAATGTAATTCCCAACACTTGACCCTACAGCTACTGTGGGACTTCAGCTCCTAGAAGACCAAGCCAGCATGGCCCGTGGTGAGGGATTTTCGGAGTGGGAATCGATGATGTCTGGAGGAAAAAAGGCTGAGAATTACTGCACTGAGCACTCAGTCAAAATTCTGTACATGACTTGAGCCTTAACAATAACACAGAACTTTCATTACTTATCACTCTGGAGTTACTCTGATACGAGTTGAAGGAGTTGATATAGAAGTTTATTAATAAAAATAAATTATAGAAGTGATAGAACTAGTAAATGTTGGAAAATTACCAGCATTCTCTCCCCCCTTTTTGTTGGTAGAACAAATGGGATAGCTAGCTCAGGGCTTCCTCTTGTGTGTGCATGTTAGATCCCACATTTCCTTTCTCTGTCTTTTATTGCATGATCATAAATACCTTTAGTGCCCAGGTCATCAGATCATGTGACCCAGGACTGTGTCCTGATAGAAAGAAAGTTAAGACACTCCCAAAAGAGAAGGAGACATCTTTATTCTTTGCCTTTCCTTTGTCTTGTCCTCATGGATCCTATCCTATGAAATCTGCATGCTCCGTGTCCATCAAGCAGGATGGTGAGTCATATCGGAGATATTATCCTCTAATGCATTAGCTAGTCAAGGTGGCAAGCTCTCTATACAAATGTAGATGAAGAAGTCATTAGTAAAGTTTTAAGTCTTTATCCAAGCTACCTGTGTGTTTGCATTTAATTGGATCAAGCATTCTCAAGCCACGAGTTTTTAAACAAAAGGGCTTTAACCGCTTCCTCTGCATAATTCTGCTAATGAAGACTAAATTTTAACCGGTTTAGTCTCATTTCCTACAGTAAACCCAAATGCATACAGAGGAAGGAATACAAGAAGACTTCTTTTATTTATTTCTTTATTAATAGAATCTCAAAAAATACATACAAGCATATACAGTAATTTCTCCCCCCTCCCTCTTTTCTACGAGGCATCAGAAGAGATAAAATGGTGCTCAGCATAATTGCTCAGAGAAATCTCAAATCTCAAAGAGATTTGAAATGCCCTCTGGATTTCCAGGTTCATGTTCCTTGTGGGGGAATGAGAGATAAACTTGTGGAATAGTTCAGTCACACTGTGATAGCTCATCCATAAACCTGGAGGCAGGGTGTAGGAAGAAACTTGTTGGGAAACCGAAGGCTTTAGAGGAGTTGATGGGCGCTGTGGAACAGATGGGGAAAGCTGGCCTCTTTCCCTACACAGATGGTATGTTAACAAAACAAGCCCGTGTTCCTCTTGCCTGCTTTTTGACAAACGAGAAGGAGAATCTCAGCTCAAGCCTCAGGTGAGGCTCAAGCCTCAAAGTAGGAGAGAAGCATCTCCAAGGCAGTTCAGGCAATGGATTGTGAGCTCCTTCTTGACTCTTTCAGCCACCCCTTTCTGCCCCTTGTTTCTTTCTCTGCTCATATATCTGCCTCAGGGCTCTTCTACACCATGGAAGCATAGTGCTACCCTTCCACATAGGCCACTCCTGCACTATACTGTTACAGTGCTATTATTCTCCTTTCCACACCCTGTGGAATTCTGGGGTTTGTAGTTTAATGAGGCCAAAGAGCTCTCCGGATGAGAATTCTAAATGCCCCTCCCTAAATTGCAAACCCCAGGATTCCATAGGATGTTCAAAGTGGAATAATAGCACTATAACAGTGTACTGTGGAAATGGCTTTAGTTTAACAGCCATGCACCATCCCGTGGGATCCTGGGATTTGTAGTTGGTGAGACACTGGATCTCTCTGGCTGAGAATTCTCAATAACCCTCCCTAAACTGCAACTTTTAGGATCCCGTAGGATGGGAACCATGGCAGTTAAAGTGAAATGATAGGGCTAGAGTGTGATAATGTGAAAGGGCCCTCAGGTGGTGTCTCTATGCTGCAGCTTCCCCTACCTTCTCCCTTGTGTAATGAAACCCACCAAACAATACAAAGCAGGGAGACAGTAAGACTGGTGGTTTCTTCTTTAGCACTTATCTATTTATAAAACATTAAAACAGTTTTAAAATATTTATCTTTACAGCCTTTCTCCACTACATTGTTACAGTGCTGTTGTTCTGTTTTCAACATCCTATGGAATCCTGGGGTTTGCAGTTTAAGGAGGGGCATTTAGAATTCTCAGCCAGAGAGCTCTTTGGCCTCAGTAAACTACAACCCCCAGAATTCCACAGGATGTTGAAAGTGGAATAATAGCACTATAACAGTGTGGTGCGGAAAGGCTCTAAGATCCTATGTCATTTCACTGTAGTGTCTATACCCACCAGCAGAGTTACCATGTTAGTACAGTGCAGCCCCTATTCTGCATACTATCAGAATGCAACATATGAGAAACGGTAATGAAGGTAATTATAGTTTTAGTTTAGTTTAGCTTAGCTTAGGCCACTTCCTCACTAGACTTTTATAGCACTATGATTCCACTTGAAACGTCCTATGGAATCCTGGGGTTTGCAGTTTTGGGAGGGGCCAGCCAGCCCCTCCCAAAACTGCAAACCCCAGGATTCCATAGGAGGTTGAAATTGGAATCATAGTGCTATAAAAGTCTAGTGCGGAAATGGCTTTAGTTTTGGTCTTAGCTCTACATATACATTGTTTATGTTTAGCTCTTTTTTTCTCTTTTTCTCCTGAAGGTTGATTACACTGTTGTGAATTGGTGTGTATTTAAATTAATAAATATCAATAAAAAGAAATAAGAAATGGTGAGTGTGTGTAGTTGTCATCTTGTTGCACAAGGTGCAATGTACCAAGGGAACACACAGTAAACTACGATGTACTACCTGGGGTACATCTTCAGTGCTTCTGCGTGTGGAACTCTGGTCCTACCATCAGCAGCTGAATACACCTATTCCACATTGTCCTAATTGTCCCAAAGGGTCATCTGAAAAGATTTTTGGGGGGAAGAAGGAGGGGAAGGAGGAGGAGGAGGAGGAGGAGGAGGAGGAGGAGGAGGAGGAGGACAACTTCTTTCCCTTAACCACTCTGGGAAATAATAAATTAAAATTCTAACTAAATGCTCTTCTCTTCTCTTCTCTTCTCTTCTCTTCTCTTCTCTTCTCTTCTCTTGGTATTCTTAAATATTTGGTTCTGAAAGAAAAACACCTAGTTCTTCACTTCTGTAGGCACACATATCTAATTCATTGTAGCAATAAAGAAGAGGACTTGAAGAGATAAAAAGGAGACCTTTGGCTCTCTCAAAGCCTCAGCCAAACTTTTGCAAGTCCCCAAGGGAAGGCATAATGTGGGGAAGCAGATGAATGCTTGTGAAATGACATCTCTCTTGGCCTTGCTTGCATGTTTTCAAAGGAAGCGTGTTAAATTGTTTGGATGCCTCCTCCTCCATGTCTTTCATTGAGGGAAAAAACACAAGTGGTTTCTTAAGGACCTTCTAATATGGAACCGATCCGAGGAAGTACAAAATGTTTTGCTTCTCAGCAGGACCCAACTCTAGCGTAACCACTTACTCTTGGTACAAAAATCAAAGACGTCATGTTTGTTGGAATGAAAGCACCAAGTGGATGCAAAATTCATTCAATTGAGGGGTATCTAGCTGTGTTTGGCCTGTACCACTTCAGCCCCAGGTAGAGGAATCATGTAGGACCCTTTCACACTACACAGTTACAGTATTATGATTCCACTTCAAGAGACATGGGAACATCCTATGGAATCCTGGGATTTAATATTTAGAATTCTCAGAGTTCCAGCGCCTCACCAAACTATCATCCCCAACATTCCATAGAATGTTGTTATGACAGTTAAAGTGGATTTATAGTGCTATAAATGTGTAATGAAGGCCCATAATCAAACACTTTTCCTTTGCATAAAGTCCTGCGGGCAGAAAACTAGTATGTCACGGATAAGTGGCCAAGCTAGAATCCTTTTTCATCGCATTTACTTTTGTATGAAGAGGAAACAAACGGATATTGTGTGACAGACTAGCTGGGACATAATGTAATTGAAGCATTCAATCGTGTGATTTCCACCCACTTGACATCCAAGATGGGTTGGGACATTATATCATCTTTTTATTCTGAATTCATGGAGAATCACTGGTCAACCTGGCATTCTTTAGTGCTGAACTACACTGCTTGCATGGATAATGGGACTTATAGATTAACACATCTGGAAGGCACCAGGAGGAGAAGCTGAACACTTGGCTTCAAACTACAGGAAAAGTAGTTCTACCTAAACATTAGGAAGAACTTTCTGATGATAAAAGCAGTTCAACAGTGGAATACGCTGCCTGGGAATGTGGTGGAGTCTCCTTCTTTGGAGGTTTTTAAAAATAGGCTGGGTGGCCATTTGTCAGGAGTGCTTTGATTGTGTCTCTTGCATGCCAGACAGTGGGTTGGACTGGATGGTCCTTGTGGTCTTTTCCAACTCTATGTTTCTATGATTGTTCAGTTCTTATTTGAAATAGGGATATTAACAAAAAATCAAGTCTGCTTGATCTCTCTCTTTCTCTCTTCGTATAGAAAGGATGGTTTGAGGAAGGTGGAGGAATAAGCTAAAGCCTGCATTTGCAGTATTGAGTCACACGTAAGTGTGGGATGGAATAACTAAGGGAAGTAGAATTATCTAGGATAGTATGAGGTGTAAAGGATAAACCCAAAACAGAAAAACTGAGACTGAATCAAAGGGAAAATAGCCTTAATGGGAACACAGACAAAAACTGTGCCATAAACTCCCCAAGGGAAGTGAAGGAAAGTTCACCAACTCAGCACATCTAAAATTAACCCGAGGAAAGCCATGGAGGATGAAAACATAGGAAACAACCTGGCAATGGAAGAGGGAAGGGGTGAGGTGATGTAGTTTGTTACATGTAGACGATTTCCATGGAAATCAACCCTGTAGAGCTGGGTGTTCAGACAGAGTAATAGTTTCTGTTTTATTGGTGGGTTCAGCCAGGGTGCAAATCTTCTCCTCCTTCTCCTCCTTCTCTTCATTATATAACACAAAACTGCATAAACTCCAATAAACATTTCTAATATAAACATAAACTAACATTAACACACTGTTGGTCCTTTCTGCGCAACACTCTATAGCGCAATTATTCCACTTTCAACCTCCTAGGGAATCCTGGGGTTTGCAGCTTCGGGAGGGGCCGGCCGGCCCCTCCCGAAGCTGCAAATCCCAGGATTCCCTAGGAGGTTGAAAGTGGAATAATTGCGCTATAAGAGTGTTGTGTGGAAAGGACCAACTAATCAAATAAACTACTAAACCACAAACAAACAGAAAGGCTAAACCATTGACTTCCCAACTAACTAATATGGACAACTAAGCAGTAAAATACTAATACACTTATACACAAAAGGGCTCTGAACCCCAACCCCCAAACTGTAATGAGAAAATGAAAATGAAAAGAAGACAAGAAGGATACTGTTCTACCATTACAGATCCAGCTAAGCAAAGCTGCTAATGGCTGTACCCACAGATGATTACATCGTTGGGGCTCTTATTGCTCCAGAAGTCTCTAAATGGTTTCCAGTCTTTCAAAAAGTCTTCAAGTGGCTTGTCTTTTAAAATCCACATTAATTTAGGCTGGTTCCGCACTATACTGTTACAGTGCTATTATTCCACTTTCCACAACCTGTGGAATTCTGGGGTTTATAGTTTAATGAGGCCAAAGAGCTCCCTAGCTGAAAATTCCAAACACTTCTCCTAAACTGAGAACCCCTAGATTCCACAGGACGTTGAAAGTGGAATGATAGCATTGTAGCAATGTAGTGTGGAAAGTTTAGTTTTAGTTGCTTTTTTTTTTTAAAAAAAAAATAGTGATTGGATTCCTTTCAGTTTGCTCAATATAGGGTAGACCCATTAAATCAATTATTCAGCAGTGAGCCAAGATGGGTTATTGGGTCCCATTGATTTGATGGGTCTACTTTACTCGGTACTAGCAATAGAATTCAGGCTAGTAATTTAAAACAAAACAAAACACTTACAAAAATGCCCTTCAAATCCCCACATGGCACTATGTAGGAATAAAAAGTAAATGTCATTTACAGTCCCCTCCAAATTTGCAATATTATCAGTCATTTGAAGACATGCTGTTAGTGACATGGGCCATTTCCATACTACTCTGTTATAGCGCTATCATTCCATTTTCAAATCCTATGGGATCCTGGGGTTTGCAGTTTAGGGAGGGCATTTAGAATCCTCAGCCAGGCAGCTCTTTGGCCTCAGTAAACTACAAACCCCAGAATTCCACAAGATGTTGAAAGTGGAATAATATCTCTATAACAGTGTAGTGTGGAAATGGTCATTCTCAGGCAGAAGTTTCACTGGGTTTTTTGGACGGTAAGGAAAGGTCGTGTTCAGCTGATGGTGACATAAGTGGAATTGTGTATGTGCTATAGTCTCAAAGTACAGAGGACAGCATGTGAATGCATCTTGCCTTCGTTCATTGGGAGCTGGAGTTGCACAATGAGTTACCACCCATGTGCATTGACCATTCTTCCACATATGTTGCACTACATTGGTATTCAGTACAGGGGTTATGTAATGTATCTCTGCTAGTGGATATTTACACCCCACTGAACCGGTGTAGGATCCCCACTATTGTATTATTCTGTAAAAGGAAGTCACCATCTCCTGCTCCTGTTACTCTACAAATTATCATGTTGCAGGTAAAGCTTCCAGGCCCTGAGGTTGCTTGATGTGGTATACCAATGTCTTCTTCTGTTTCAGGTTAATACTGGATTTGGTCATTTGAGGGCACTCTAGGGATGAAAGAGACTTCTCTTTGCCTATGGAATTTTGCCCTCAATTTTAGGGGAAAGTTGAGACTATTATTTCCTAAATCATGCCGGCAAGATCTGCTTTCCATTCACCAGGAAGCCTAATGGAAGGGAAGAATTGCTAAGCAAACAGAGTTCACATATAATCCATTGGGAAGAGGATTGTGTTCCTATGCAGAATCAAAGACCTCATCTACAGGTTGAGCTGGGGCTGGAGCAGCCCAACTGTTTCCTTGAAAACTTATTTTCTTTGGAATTTTATTATACCCCATGTGGGACATCTGGCGTACAGTTTATGTGACAGTTTGCTTTGGCCATGGAGTGAGTTTGGCTCCCACTGTGTTTGAATAGGATTGCATGAATTGAACAGTCACCCTTTTTTTCTATTTTTATTTTTTTAGGTAATGCTTCAAATTAAGGTCTCCACATATGTATTTAATAGATTCACTTGCACACTTATTACACGTTAAATAAATATCAACCGATGAAATAAAATGCATTCACGGAGGATTAACCAAAATATAATCCGGCAGATCCAATACAGCTGTTCAACCTCAATAAAAGTTTAATGTCGTAATCATGCATTTTATTAAGATAATAACTGCACTGTTTATAATAATAACATTTCTAAGGGCTGGTTCATGAAGGAGAACAAGCCCCACGTGATCTCTCTTGAGAGCCCTTCGAGACAAGAATTGTGTGGGATGTGAGAAACTGACTACTACCCAATAAGAGTATTTGTTCATCTAGAGCCTAATATGGTCTACAACAGGGGTAGTATCTTTTCCTGCAGAAGATAGAGCTGGATTTATGGATCAACCTGTTTGCTTTGTATGGAGGCTGGCTGCATAGAATGAATAGCAAATTGCCTTAAGAGAAGAGAAAGTACCTACGTAATTAAATAATTTAGAGGTCCAACAGGTACAGAATACATATATGTGTGTCTGTATGTATCTTTAAGTCACCTGTTCCTCCACCATTTCTCAGATGAAAACTGGGATTCATGTGGCTAAGCATCATCAGAGAGTGGCCAAGATGGCAAAAGTAATCAATGAGGAAGACACAAGCTAGGAGAGGGTGCAGCAGCTTGCTTTGGTCTAAGCCTGCTGGGAAGGGAAAGACTCTTTCTCTTCTTGTCTTCTTCCACCGCTGAGTTAGTTGCATGCAAACTACTTTTGCACTTTGAACTCAGTTTGTAGCAATTGGGGTAAGCAGAGGACAAATGGGGAAAGTGGGAGGAGGTTAAAAAAAATTGGGACATTTTAAAATCAGCTGAAAAATGGGACTACAAAGGATTAATCAGACCTGAAAAATTAGCACAATTGGAGGGTATGAGAAGGATAAGGTCTGCTACCTACAGCAATGTGAATAAGATGTACACCAAAATCCTATTAGTAGTCCTAATTGCAGTAACTCATTGCTGGATGGTGAGTCCACACTTACATAAATACGCTTGATTTGGTGGGTCTACTGCAGTTGGGACTACCAATACCATTCAGGCCAAAGACTTTAGGAAAAATTGGAATAACAGTACCTGAGAGCATGAATCTATAGGCGAGGAAGCAGTAGACCAGACCAGACCGAATACACTGGGGAATCCATTACTGCTGGTCTCTACCTTCATGGCCCTGCAAGGTACATAATCGCTTGAGTTACAGCAGATAAGTGGGGGTCACTGATCACAGCAAGGACAGCTACTTTTTAAAAGCAGTTCCTGATTCATGCCCATTGCTTTTATGTAAGCTGCTGCCACTAGTTCTTGCATTGAAAAATCAATTCAACAGATTCTTTTTTGTACTGTTACTTTTACATTATTTTCTCTTCTTTTTATTTATTTCGTTAAGAGGAAAACAGCTTACAGCTGATAGGAGAAGGGCAAGAAAACATTCATGTCAAAATGGTTCTAAAATTGTCCTTTAAATGCAATCGTTGAACATATTAGAAAATCTTCATTATTACACCAATAAAACAACATTATGTTGATATTATTCCTCTTCCTGATTATTAGTTACAAGTCACTATGTTATTTGTAACTTGTTACTTCCATCTTCTGTTTCAGATTCCAAATTATTTATCAGTACCTGCACCCCTGTATGGCTCAGTGTAATGTAGGTCCGTAGCAGTGGGTTCATATGCAGTCCTACTGTAAGCTCAACCATACAACAGGCTCTTGACACATTGAAGTTCTCCCCACACACACACCTATGGCCACTGTCCTTCATGGAAAGCAGGCAAGATCACAGAAGAGTCTGGCTATGTCCCCATAACCAGATGTAGAGTGATTACAGCTTCAGAGAACCTGGATGGATCTTGGTGCTGATGTCATCATTTTGTATCTTGCTATGGGGAGACACTTCTGTGATCCTGCCTGCTCCCTGTGAAGCTGGGAATAGCTATGGGGGTTGCCTCATGTTAGTAGGGGCATTGAATGACACAGGGAGAGGAAAGGAATAGCAGCCCCCAAAGCAGCCAACAAAGGACAAAGGAAACTTACATGTACATGTATGTTCCTAACAGGATGTCAACCAATAAGAGCAGCAATATTCCACACTCCATCTTACATTTTATTGTTAAGTTTAGAAAAATGTGATGAGAAGAAGTGAATTTTATCCCTGGATGTACTCGATTCTAACTTGTAAAGCCATGCCAGGTTTTGGAGTAGATGCAATTGAATCTGCCATGTTGACTAGGGGGGTTCTAGATATTTTAGCCCCCAAAGGTAATGTTCCCAAAATCTACCCATATTGTAAGGCTCCTCAGCATTTTGTCGAATTGTCAAAAGTACTTTTTGTCGTGGTTGGTGTTGGGTTGGGTTGCCAAGTGGAATAAGGTACAGGGCTCCTATACTTGTAACAGTTTTTTAGGAGAGGGAATTTTAGTAAGTGTTGCTTAAAACACCATCTGCTGAAATTCCCCTCTTTTACACAGCCATTAAAGATGCAGGAGACTTATCCCTTATTTTACTTGGCAACTCTAATATTGGACTCTTGGGAATTCCTGTTGCATTTCTGGTAACTAATTCTCAAGCATGGTTGGAATCTGGAAGTCAAAACAGCTTGGTTAATGAGAGCAGTGAAACTGACAAACAAATATTAAAGAGAAGTGATTATTGCTACACTGGCTCATTATTGTGACTCCAGACATACAGGTTTTTGGACACAGAAGCTAGACCTACATGTGATGTGGGAGATCTGCCATCAGTTTCTCAATATATATTTTCTTTACTTTGTAGGACTCCCAGAGGGATATTTACTTGTCTGAAGAAGTAGCTCTAGAAGAGGATAAGTGAAGTAACACACACCACCATATAATGAGGGCTGCACACTGGCCTCAATCCAACAACCCTTCAGTGTAGCATAAAAATTGGCATGTGGACCTTCACAATACTGAGCTATATACCCTTCCCTCTATTTATTACAATGCTCTTGAAGCCACTATGCCTGGCCATTTCATGCTTCACAATGAGCAAGGAGGATTGGAGAAGGGTCTGGCTATCTCCCTGTTGCCAAATATGGAAGTACTGAAACCCCCACAAGACCCTTGGAGGTTCCCTGCAGATCTTAGTGCTGATGTCATCATCGTGTGTCTGGCTATGGGCATGTAGCCAGAGGCTTCTCTGATCCTGCCTTCCTGCCATGAAGTGTGGAATGCATTTGCACAGCAGCTCTTCTGTAGGTTGTGGGAGACTAGCCAGGACTGGGGAATGTGTGGCTCTCCAAATGGATCTGGTCATGGTGGTAAATGCCTTGGTTACATCCCGTTTGGACTACTGTAATGCACTCTACATGGGACTGCCTTTGAAAAGTACTCAGAAACTACAGTTGACCCAAAGAGCTGCAGCTGGGTTGTTAACTGGTGCTGGTTGCAGGGAGTGCAGAACTTCCTTGTTGCAACAGCTCCAATGGCTGCTGGTCCATTTCTGAGCCCTCTATGGCTTGGATCCAAGTTATTTGAAGGACTGCATCTCCCTTTAGCCCAATAGATCTTTATAATCACCTGGAGATACCCTTCTCTCTATCCAACCACCCATTCAGGTGTGTTTGGTGGAAACAAGGAAGAGGACCTTCTTGATGGCTGCTCCCAGACTTTGGAACTCCCTCCCTAGAGAGACCTGGATGGCTCCGTCCTTGCACTTCCTCTGACAACAGTTTAAGATGTTTTTGTGCTGGTAGGCTTTTATAAATTCACTGAATGTGGGCTTATGACACTGTGCAGCTTTGTTTTAAGGAGGTATAGTTTTAAGGTATTTTAATGTATTTAATATTTTTAATAATAATATTTTTAACATGTAATTGTTTGATCTTTATAAACGGTTTAATGTTTGTTTTTCTAAGTTTATACCTTCGTGGATGTTTTAATTTGTTCTGTTTTAATCTTGTTAGCCACTTTGAGACCCACTGTCAGGAGAAAGGCAGGGTAAAAATAAATAAAATAATGATAGCAGTTGTTAGTTTGAGTTGTAGTCTGGCATCTGTAAGTCAAGCCATCCTGCTGTTAGGAGGTCAACATTTTCTTTTCATAGATCATGGGAAGTGAATACATGACTGATAGTTTAATGGAATAGCTCCCAGTGTATTATTCAGTAACATTTCCAAAACCTGGGAGGAGTTCATTCTTTGCAAAGCAGAGGCGTTCTGTCTCATCTGATCCTTCCACATATGTTAGTACTGCTCTGTTTTGTCTGCTTGCTTTCATTGTTTCTTGTAAAATCACTTGCCTTTGGCAACTTCCTTTCTCTGTTTCACATTCCCATTCATCATGACGGGAATGGTTCTCCCACACTCTTCTACCGTAAGTAAAAGCACTTGAAACTCTTTGGGCTTGACGTGGATGAACTTGCCAACTGTTTCTTCTGTCTGGGACGAAGGTGGTAAGTATACCAAAATCCTGGAGCCATTGTCCCATAAAACATCTCCTCTCTGTGTCCAATCCAACCCAAGCAGTCCAAGCAGCAGTGTGGGTAACAGACCAATTGAGAGAACAGAAACTTAGGAACTTGTTTTATCTGGTGGATGGAAAATTTGGCCACAGATGCCACAAAGTCTTCTTCAACTGGCAGTGGCTCTCTGGGATTTTTGAGCAGAGAAAGATCTTTCTAGAGCTTGGAAATAATTACTTTGGGGGACTAATAGCCCCAAATTCCTAGCCTTATTCTGGTTACAGGATTCTGGGAACTGCAGTTCAAAACAGACAGCCGGTGTAGTGTAGTGGTTTGAACATTGGACTATGACCCTATAGAGCAGGGTGCAATTCCCCACTTGGTCAAGGAAACCCAGTATGAGACCTTGTGTGCATCACACACTCTCAGTCCCAGAAAACCCCGTGATAGGTTCACCATGAGTCAGAAATGACTTGAAGGCACACAAGAATTACAAGAAGTCCTAAAATATCATGGCTGTATGGAGCCAGAGGGGTATAAATCTATTCCTGGCATAGTTCCACTTATTTCTGCTCTCCCTGGGCATGCCACTTACTTCTTTGCCATGTGGGTCCCCTGCCTGGCCATTGAGTGGCAGGGAGGTAGCCCAGCAATATCTGTCTGCTGTTTTTCTAGCTGGATGAACAAAGATGACATCATCTTCCTAGACATCTGGGGATCCAGAAGGGTTTCGGTTTCTTCGGGTCATCTGGGTGCACAATGCTGGGAAGAACTGGGAAGACTGGTGAGAATTTTGCACATTTTTCTCCTAGCATTTGACATCCTTAAATTTTGGGACAATTATTCCATGAAGTAAAACACTTTTTTTTCTCATGTTGAACCCCTGTTTTCAGCACCTAGGATGGGTTTCCTGTGCAGAAAATGGGTTTCCTGCACCAAAAACACTGTTTCCTACATAGCACACAGTATTTTTGTGCTAAAAAGCAGGACTGGAACCCTTCTGGTTAGTTACAAATGTGTAACAGAGCGCTACGTATTTGTGATTGCTTCGTATTCACAAACCCCCTCAGGTATCCTACATATCCCCTCGGGGGACAGGGACTGTGAAATCCCCACTGTGATCCATAGGGGGCTGTTCCCCTGTGACTCATTGTTAGTCCCCTCATGGAAAAGATCTCTGCTGCCAGAGAGGGGCCCTGTTTCTGCCTGCTGCAATGGAGATAGCTCACAGGAGGAGATGGAAATGTTAGTTGCTTCCTGAACAACATGGGAACAGACCTCCATCGGTATCAGTGCTCGCTGACCAGTAAGTAGGGATGGGGTAGGACTTGGGCTCAGATTTGCTATGTAGCTACCTAACTTCCATGGTTACATACCAAGGTAGCTCATAAAGGATTCTGGCTCATATTTTATTTCTCTGCATAATAATAATTCTGCAGTAGTTCAGGATTTTTGACCACAGGGAGAATATTGTGAAGGAATATTCATTTTCCTCTGCAGTGGAGAGAGACTAGTGTAATTCTTTTTCCTCGTGTGTGAGAATGAAGTACTCAAGGATTTACATCCATAAGGCTTGATAGTGTTATAGGGGGCGAGGCCTGACGATGTAATTAAGCATGGTGCATTGACCACCATTAATCTGACATTTGCTCAGAGCCTTGTCATTGAAATAAAAAAAGATCCTCGAATCTAAAAAATGAGATGAAAGGTGGAGAGGAAGAGAGGAGGGAGGCCTCTGGAGTGTCCACAGTAGTCACTCCAAAGCAGCCTGCAACCATGAGAGTCAGCATGATGCACTTAAAAACAAACACTTTTGGCTGAGATCCAGCATTGGCAGATGCAGCTCCAACAGTGAAGCTCCAACATTGTGCTTCTGCTGATGCTACCCCAAAAACTGACCACAGAATCTGGGTGGTTAAGCTGAAGGGTTTCCAAGGCCCTCCAGATCAGGGAGCTAAGGAAGAATGATTTCAGGACTCTCCCATTAAGGATGTACCTTGAGACAGGCAGCTGGAGAGACCCCTTGGGGGATCCTGCTGAGACTGATTCCCTTAACACACCCTGCAACCAGGAAAGCCCTGCAGTTGTCATTTTCCAGCACCCTATGGCATCTCAGAAACCCTTTGGTTGGTGTACTGCCTGGATTAGGATGTAGGTTTTGGGGGTCAGATCTGGTTAGCAACCATAGATATGAATCCCAAATGTTATAAGATTGTAAGTAGGGCTTACAATTGTGCAAATACTGAGCAGGTTGCCAGCCTTTATTTTTTCACGCAGTGTTCCTGCTCTGAGATTCTTTGCCTTACTTTGAGGCCTAGAGAAGCGGGGCCAGGACCTTACACCAAGTTCTGAGATCTGGGAAATCCACAACCAGAGGCTTAGCCTTCCCCCATCCTTCCTCAGCCACTAAATGGAATGAGAAGCACCCAAGCAGCACAGTGCTAGGTGATGTGGGAAGGGGATCACTGTGGACAGAGCTGCTGGATACCTCTCCCTGCAGCCAGCAGCAGCAGCAGCAGCAGCTACAAAACAACAACGGAATTGCAGTTACTGCTGTGTATGCCACCAACAGGAGCCCAGCCAATGTTTCCAAGTGGTGATCTTTCCTTCACCTGCTACCTGACCCTTTCTGCTGGAGATCGCAGAGATCAAATTTGTTACTTGAGATATCTGCCAGCTGAATCCTTTTGAAAGATGGAAAGGCCAACCCTTTGGAGTTCTGCAGTGTGCACTCCTAGAAGGCAACCTTTCCTGTTTGCTTTGATTCTAGATATGGGCTGCCACACTCCTTTGTTTTCTGAACAGTATCCAAAACTGACTTCCTGCATGTCTGAATCCCTCCAGCTTGACACAGCCTGTCCTGGTGATGAAATCACCAAGTTGGCTTGCGTTCTGCTTGGAAGAGGCGGGGGGGGGCCTTCCTCAGTCGTTTATCTACACAGAGGACATCAGTTCTCAAATATGGGTGGGACTCTGCCAAGTTCTTATGGCCTCATGCCCAAGTTGACTGGTGCTCGGCTGTTTGTTTTTGTGCATTTTTAATCAACTTTTAGCCTGCTAGGAACTTTTAAACACTCAAAAATGCAGCTGGAGGGAGGGGCAGGGAGGAGAAAGAAAAACAGCCATTCCACTTTGTTGCCTTTTGTGAACTTTAAAAGAAAGGTGTGCGTGTGTGGTTTGCCAGCCCAAATGTGAGTTATGGAAAGGTAAAAGCTTCATAATGTGAAAAGGGGGATTTAAAAGGCTCAAGATGTGGAATCAAGTTCAGAGGGTTGTGAGTGCTTTTCAAGGGCCGAGTCAGCATGAGACAACCTGATATGGTGGCTAGAGAAGATCTTCCTCACTGGTTACACTCCAAGTACAAACAACAATAGCTCCTATCATTCCCAGGCAACCGTGGAGATTCGTGGGGGATTACAGGAGTTATAGTTTCCTGAAAACTCACTTTTAAAAATGGAGCTCTCAGAATGCCCCGGCCATCATGGTGTGTTGGGAGATGTAGTCCAAAAAATACACAGGATAGAAGGCTGGAAACATTGCAGCTAAAATGTTGGGTTAAAGGATACATGACATATGATTCTCTAGTCTGTTAAAAATTTTAAAGCAACCCAGTTGACTCTTGAATCTTACTGCGGTATGGTACTGGGCTGTAATGGTCACAGCCCCATGTCAGTGGGGCTGTGAATCTGCTCCAGGTTGTCTTCTGAGCTTTCAAGTTGCTATCTAGAGTGTTGAATAGGCATAAGATTCAGCACCTTGGATAGAAACTCTCCAGACCCAGAAACCACCATACACCATTGGCAATGGGGAAAGGCGTGCATATCTCTATATATAATATTTTTCTCTTCTCCCATTCTGTTGGCAGCCTCTCTTCTCCACTTTACTTGAGAGCTACTTTTTGTCCTCCCAGCAGAAACAGGCTGATATCGTTTAAGTTCCTGCTAGTTAGAATGATGCACTGAACAAGTTACAAAGAACTTTTTTCCTGGAGGAAACATTCTAGGTTCCTAGCAGTGATGTATTTAAGTCTTTTACTCTAAGTCTCAAGTCCTTAAAGATACTTTCAAGTCAAGTCTCAAGTCAAGTCTGGAAACCAACTTTATACCCCAACCAAAATTCCAGAATTATTGGATGGAGAGAAATAAATCCAGTTTTCACAATTTAAGCAGAGCTAGCTCTCCACATTTGCAGTTTTGCCATCTGCAGCTTTGGAAGTGGAGAATAGGATCCTATCTTACTCCCCATTACTAAAGATTCAAAAGATTTAGAAGGAAGGATCCTTCCTTCTTAGGCCTGTTGCCTAACACATTTGCTGTTCCCCTCTGAGAAATGCACCTTTCACTCTGGGTTGCGTCTTGTCTTTTGCTCTTAGGAAACATTTCAGAAGGCTTCTCCGATATGCAGCAGGGACAGGCTGCTGAGCAAACCTCAAGCCTGCCTCAAGTCCATTGCCTAACCTGTTTGTTGTTCCCATCTGAGAAGTGCGCTCACACTTAGAGCTTGAGAGAGAGAGATCGCCATGTGACTAGTAGGCAAAAAGAGATGGAGGCGTTGTTCTAAGGTGTAAGGTTTCTGGATGAATGCATTATGTTATCGAACCAAGACCATCAAGTCAGTAATTAAAAACGTACAAGTCTTGAGTCGAGTCAAGTCAGTGCATCATTTATGGCTGAGTTGAGTCTGAGTCGAGTCACTGAAGTAACGTATGTCTGATTTGAGTCCGAGTCTATTGACTCGAGTCTACATCACTGGTTCCTAGTTAGAAACATCTTGGAATGAAATTGACTGGCATCCAGTTAGTGGCATATGAAAATGTAATTCCACCTTACACTTATGTATGCATTTTTTTTATTTTTTTGGTGGTGGTGGTCACTGCAGATGTTAGTATTCCCTTCCTTCTTCTGCAACAACCAAAGCTTCCCCTCTCATTTTACTGTGTCACTACAACAGCTGTCCTCAACAGCCATTCCATTGCTGGTGGAGAGTGGAAGGGATCAGGGAGGCCTCGGGCTATGTTTCCATAGCCAGATGCAGGTTGATGATGATAAGACATCTGGAAGATCTCAGGAGATCTTGGTGGAATGCAATAAATATGCACACTTTAATTTTTCTAAAATGCATACAGCTGCCAGGGAAGTAGAAAGGAGCAGCAGGAGGCTGGGAGAAGTTGTTTTGTCATTTCTCCTCTGCTATGATTTTCCCACCCAAAGCTGCCATTTGCACTGCAAGGAAAGTCTTCACTGGCTTGTTGCTCCTTGCAGTTGCTACTTACCTTTTAATAAACTGCATGTTAATAGCAGCTAACATGATGTCTAGTGTGGCAATAAAACAATAAGCTGTGGGAAACCAATGCTTCTGTCTGATAAAGCTCTGAATTCCTTACACAAAAGGTACAAGACCATGTAAGAAAATGGTTGCATCTCCACTACACAATTATAGCTATCTGGTACCACTTTAACTGTCATCTTATAAAATCCTGGGATCTGTGGTTTGGCAAGGTCTGTGAAATTGTCTACGAGGGGGCTTTAGTCTTCCTGAACTATAAGTACAAGAGTCTCTGGCCGAGAATTGTACACGCCTCACCAACTACAAATCCCACAATGGCATAAGAAGGAGCCTTGAGAATTAAACTGGTACTAAACTGCACAGTGGAGATCAAGCTTTCAAAAGTTACTTTGTAGCCAGGCTAACTGGAGGAGTTCTAAACTTTCCAAACACTCCTTTTGTTCTGTCTAAACTTTCTCAGACACAGATCACAACTTCCCGCACAGTTCTAAGTGTCTCTCTGCCGCCACAAGGTCTTGAAGCCTGTTGCTGAAATGATAACCTAAAGCACTCATGATGTTGAACTCTGGACTTGAAATCAAACTTTGGCCTTGCACCATACAGTCCTGGGATACAGAATAAGCAGGAGTGAGTTAATGGATTGCTGTTTGGGTGGGATTTACATTACACTGTTTTTGTGTTTTTTTTGCTTTTTGCTTCTTTTCAAGACTAGAGGAAAAGAAAAGAAAAGAAAAGTCATGCTCTAAGCCTCCTCGGCTTGTTGAGACTCAACAATATTGTGGTTGAATGGATTCAAATGAGTGGCATTTTCCGGGTACACAAATACAATGACACACCCAGTGAGCTGCAGACAATGCTGCAATTGCCCTGCTCTTCATTGTCCTCACAAATCCTTTTCTCTCTTGGAAATAGAAGGCCTGAGAGCACAGAGAGAGAGGACTGTGAAAGAGTCTCCATATGGTTATCATTCAGTATTGGGTGTTGTGGGGAGAACACATGGCAAGGAATCCAGCTCACATTTTCCTCTGGACCACACTCCGTCTACCCGTTGTTTATCATGAGGGGGAAGGCCTGGAAAAGACATCCCTAGAACTCTGTAAAGGAACAGAGCATTTCAACCTTTGCATGGAAAACAGCTCCTCCTAGGCAAGCTTTATTTGGTGGATGAGGTGGCTTTGGGAGAAGCATCCTGCTGTGGAGCTGGTAGTATGGAAGGGAGATGAAGAGAGGTCTGATTCTTTCCTCCTGTGCTTCCTTCAGCCCCCCCAACCTGGGTCCAGTCCTATTGTTGGGCAGTGGCCTGAAGGAGCAGATTTTCTTGGGAAATCATTAAAAGGGGAGCCTATTGGCTGTCCCTGGAGCGACACAATTAGGAGGACACTAGGGATATAAAATGAACTGCAGACAGTCACATCATTCCTCATAATCTTCATTCCAGGAATGGTGGGGAGGGACTGTTATTTCTGGCTGGAATTCAGTAAGAGAGCAGTTTCACAACCTCTTTCTGTATCCAGGAAGGGGCTGCCATGACATCACTGTCTCGGGGAATCAGCAAAGTGACTGAGGCACAATGAGACTGATAAGCCTCAGGAGACCAGCTTGGAAGTGTCCATGTTCATTGGTAGAGCCTGATGTGCATTGGTATACTCTTGCTGGCATCCCATTACACCTTATAATTCACCTCCTACTCCTGCTGTGTGACTAAAGATATATGGAGTTACTTAAAGTAGACCATGACAGAGAATTCCAGCCATCATCATCATTCACTGGGATCCCATATGACCTTTAACATAACATAAATTTGGAGAAGTGTTTAAGAAGCCTAGTTATTGAATTTCAAAGGTGCATAATAGGACCCTGGCAAGAATGCCCAATGTGCATTGGTGCCTGATGCTCATTGGGACCAATGCAATGTGTATTGGGACTGATGCTCATCAGTACCATTGTGTATTGGTCCCCTTTGCACCAATCAGGCACCAATGGGCATTGGACACCTTGCTGGCTGTGCTATGTAGTAACATAACAACTGCTCTCTATTGGATATGGATGTTGTGCAACTGTGCAACTCTAATTTCCATAGACATAACTCCACTTACGAAGGCATAACTCCCATACAGGATTCTGGCAATCAGCAGCAGCACCAACATTACTAGATTTCTTTATCTCCCACATTTCAAGTTAAAAGAACATAGCCTAAAAAATACAACAAATGAAAAAATTAAAAATATTATTAAACTCATACCCTTCTATCTGATTGCTGGCTCTTTGTGTCTGTAGTCAGCCTGGAGGTGCACACTGGCCTTGGCCACTGGCTGGGGAATTCTGGGAGTTGTAAGTCCCCAAAAGGTAAGAACCTCTAAAGTTTGACATATTGAGTAGTTTAAGCCTGAAATCTGCAAGGGGTAACTGGGGTGGGTCCAGGTGCCAATTTTATGCCCCGGGAGTTGCTGGCTACCAAATAATCAATTAAATTAACAAAGTAGCTGGTCTGGGAACTCAGACAGTTGTTGTTGTTGTTGTTGTTGTTGTTGTTGCAGGCTGTCTTTTGCTCACCTGTCTGAAATTATATTTCCCATAACTCAGTTTATGTCCAGACTGCTGACTGACATTTGGAGAAATGAAAAGGAAAACATGGGAAGGGGATAGAATTTGTGAGCAGAATTCAGTGAGCCATGGTGTGTGGGCGGGTGGCTGTCAATCCATCTATTTATGTACAGGTGTTGCTGCAAACCTGGCTGTACTTAATGTTAATTGAATGATGGCTGTGAAGCCTTGCCATTGTCATGATTATGATGAGGATGAAGATGATAGTGGTCATGATGATGATGGAAATAAGTGCTAACTTAGCTAAAAGATAGGTGTCATGTTTGAGGCCCCCCCTTCCCACACACACACATCATCAGTTTATGTGACACTTATTGATCAGGACAAAGTTAGAGATGAGATCAGGTCTGGGCTGAGATGCTACGTGATGCTGGTAAAAATTCATGAGCACAAATAGACTGGAGGTACAGAAGAGTGATGGCTGCAAGTCAGGTAGGTAATGGTGCAGGGGAACTTTCCTGACACATCTTTGTAGCAAATCAGTGGCCATTTGAATGAAGGAAACTGAGCTCCATATGATCCCCGCCTGGATGTCACTGCACAGCCTGGGAACAAGCAAGTCCAAAGAGGTTTTGAGCACTTCCTTGCGCAGTGTCTGAAAAATTAATTATGATGATGTCAAACCAAATTATTCCAGTATAATTCACCAAAGGGATTCCGGTGCGTGCCAAATGAGTACACCAAGTCCTCATTGTCCTCTTTTGGGTCCCCTTTTCTTTCTGAAGGGAGGCCAAAGAGCATAAAAGGAGTTTCCCAGTTTCTCCGTGGCTTGTTGGGCTAGAGAAGGGCAGCTGCACACGGTAGCCTCCAACTGCTGCTGCATAACCAGAAATAAAATGTTCCACAAGGAAGTTCCATAATGAGATATTGCACAAGGAAGTACTCTATACCTCCTTCTGTAACAGTGGGAAAAAAGTGTAAGTTACCAAAAGGATTCAGGCCAATGTCTGCTGCTAATACCTCTCTCTTCTATATGTGAACTGCCATTTTGGCTTGTACTCAATAGGCTTGAAAAGTCACGAATTGTTGAAGAATATAAATCTCAGTCTATTTCTTTGGTCATGGAGTATTTATGACGTGCCATACCATTCCATGTTCCATTTATTTGTGATATGGTGTACCATGTTATAAGACAGCATATTTTATCTTATTTTATTTATATCCCACTTTTTTCCTCAGAGGCTATTTCCACACTAGCCTGTTATAGCGCTATGATTCCACTTTCAACATCCTATGGAGTCCTGGGGTTTGCAGTTTAGGGAGGAGCTGGATGGCCCCTTCCGAAACTGCAAACTCCAGGATTTCATAGGATGTTGAAAGTGGAATCATAGCGCTATAACAGGCTAGGTGGAAATGGCCAGAATGGGACCCAAAGTGGCTTATAATAACAAAAGCAATATTTGGCTAAAATCATATTTTACAAAGTGTAACAAACAATTATGTTCATGAAGCACATGGTTAAAAATGACTTAAAGCACATTTAAAATATAAATGAAGAAAAGATAAAAGCATAGCACATCACTTTCAAACACCCTTTGGCCACATGATTTAAGAAGCAAAGGCCTGTTGCAATAGAAAGAGAAGAGAGAGGAGGTCAACTGGAGTTCCTGTGGAAGGGAGTTCCACCTCCTGGGAGCAGCCATGGAGAAGATCACTTGTGATCTAAGTACCATATAGCTTAATATATTGACATCAACGTACATGGTGTATTATAGCGGACAGGAAGACAGGTTCTCATCCCAAGGAGCTTGCAAATGAAAATGAGTTTCTGTTGAGTTGGCTCCTAGAGAGAAATATATATATCTATAGCCAAGATTCCACTGGACTACAGCGGAGCATGACACTCCACTAGTGGCCTTGGGCCAAAGACTGCATCTCCTTTTTCAGCTTCCGAAGGGCAGTTGGTTGGTGATTGGGCACAACCTCATGGTGATTCGGTGGAGAAAGCTAGGAGTAGATGTGCTTGAAAGCTGCCCAGATGCCCTTGCACACCTGGGGCAATGGCATTATTCAAGGAGCTGCTGGGTACTAACTTATATAACACTTCCAAATGGACTTATGGTGGCATGACTGGGGGCTTATGCAAGTGTAAGTCACCCACATGATTCTGGCCTGTATCAGCAATATGGTGACTGCTCCTCCCCAATACAGTGATAACTACTGTGTCTCTCTCTCACGTATGTGTGCTCTGTGAGCATTCTCCCACAGTGCACCTCAGCTGTTTGCTCTTATGCAAGAGACTCAGACACATGTCTGTGGTCAGTGGTCAAGGAGCTTCCAGGTGAGGTCTTGCCAAAAATGTCTTGTTGCTATTTCTTCTGGGATGAGAGAGAATCCTTTGGCTCCCTTCAGAGGGCAAGGAATCAAGGCTGATCCTGCCATGAGGAAGAGAGCTATCTACCTTAGGTACAGGCTGTGGGTGATATGAACAGGGAGGGAAAATATGCTTATTTATGTTGCTATTTTAAATTTAGTTTCAGGGACAGGGAGAATCTGTTGTGGCATTTTTTTGTTCGTTAGGTCTGTATAATTTGGTTGGTTTGGAGTCCTATGCACTTTGATTTGGAGGGTACTGTGGATTAAGGTTGCTCAGGCAGCAATACATCTTGGGCTAGCTTTTCTGGGAGTTATTGCTTGTCTTTTGGCTTTTCACCATTGTAAACCTGGGATGGCATTCTGTTAGTCAGTTACAATGGTATAAGTCAGACTTGGAGTATTGTAACTTTTTCCTATTTACATTTTTTACCGTGGTACCACTGCCATGGTTGTAAATACTCCTGAAACCCACCATAAATCCAGCCAGTTGCACTGAGGGATGAAGTTTAGCATCAATGGCTAGTGGGATGCTGAAGGATGATGTGTCCAATCCTCTCCTGTGCCATGCACTGATGAGTTCTGACAGGGGTTCTTGGTTCTGGTTGACACACTGCTACTCTTTGGCAGGTGCAAGCTCAATGTGTCATCCTTCAATGCCATCCCTTGATGTAGTTTGTTGGATTTTTAGGGGGCTTGGAGGTCATATCAGGAGACAGAGTGTAGCCACAATATGGGGTCAATCTGTCTGATACAGGATCCCAGCAAGTGTTGACAACTCAGTAGCAGCTCCCATCTTAGCAGGGCTGTGAATCTGCTCCATGTTTTACAATGGATTTTAAGGGGGTTATCCAAAGTGTTGGACCCTATCCCCCAAACAGGTTCAGCACCCTAAGAATCTTCCTTAAAGTTTGGATTAAAACCTAGCCCACTAATATGGGAATCTCCACTCTGATAATGACAGAGACAGACCCCAGTTTCTGCTTTCTCTCTCTCTCTCTCTCTCTCTCTCTCCCTTCCCTTCAATCCTCTGGCCACTCATCAAAAGCAGCAAATGTCCAACACATCCAAAGTTGAGACTGCTGTCCAGCAATTTCAACAAACAGTGAGAGAGGACTAAGCATCTGGAAGGAGCAGATGGTTTTAATAGCCATGGAAAGTACATTTCAGCACATGCCTGCCAGTGCTCATCTGCCTACAAAGAAGCAGAACACTACCCTTTCAAAAGTGGGGGTAGGGAATAGGACAGAACAGAACAACAAGGTCCATCTGGACCGTTGCTTTTTGTGTGCTTGAACACTTTGCTTTTGGTCTAGTCTTGCTCTGATGGTGATAATTGTGCATTCCCCAGAAATCCTTTTTCTGAATTTGTGAATTCTCTGTCGACTTCCCCTCCTTAAACAATAACCATTGTGCACAATTGTATCTACATACAGGTAGATGCTCTCCAAAGAAATACTACAGAAGCAGTTGTGTGAAACATTTGATAGGAAGGAGAGAGGGAGATAGAGCTTAAGAGTGGATGAACCTGAATTAGCCAGATTTCAGCTCCTGCTACAAAGAAATTTGTGGAGGTGTTACCCTGATTTCTGGGGTCCCTTGGGGGACACTTCAATGTGCCCCATGTGAGGGGGAATGGAAACTAGCCAAAGCACAAGCAATAGCAATGTGAGAGGCAGGCTAACCTAGCAAGGTCTTTTTACCCAGTTTTTACGGGGTCAGGCCAAGCCAAAAACCAAATAAAAAATGTTCAATAAATGATTTTATTGAATGAAAGTCTTACACACCAACGCAATCATTCACACACTCACTCAAGACCTGTTAAGAAGCAAAAGAGAGGAAACTGGATAGGGGAATATTGAAGGAGTTGTAGCTGGGGTAATATTGCACCTTTCCTGAAGTCCTTGGTCCGGGAAAAACAGCAGAGAAGTGGGACTCAGCACGGAGAGGCCTGAGGGGATCACTCAATGGACGGAGAAACGGTCTGCTGGGATGACCGGGGTGTGATCCAAAGAACCGCTCAAAAACTGGGACTATTTGTAGGGGGAAAAGTACCTGGAGGGCTAATCCTTTCCTAGGGAGAACAATGGGTGTTGCAACAGAAGAGAAGCTCTACAATGGCAACTTCCTTTGCATGATGAGATTACAAGGTGTTGCCAAAGTCTCAGGATCTTCGGCTGCATTGGGTTGTGGTGTGACTTCATGTAGATGGCCCTTGCCTGATAGGATTTTATTGCTATTGGTGCTCAACTTGGAGAAAAGATGCTAATTCCCTCAAGTTGGCTCCTCAGTGGCTGAGGACGCTTTGTTTACTGTGGGTTTGCACAGCTTGAGGTCTCTTGGGGCTACGTAACTGGAGATTTTACTGGCCTGACCTGGTTTTCAATCATTTGACTATTGCTGCCTACATGCTCATCCAGGTGACCTCTCAGGCACATTGAATCATATTTTAATATCAAAATTGTAGACTCCGGGACAGGTTTGTAGGTGAACAAGACACATCCTTTTGGGATGATGGAAAATGGGTAGCCTGTGGAAGTCAGAGAGAAAACCAGGGGCCACAAAAACATCCTCAGGGCCATATTTTGTCCACCCATGCCTTAAAGACTAGCATGTTTTATTTGGCATTAGTTTTTCTGTACATCAGCCCACTTCATTAGAAGGATGGAGTATATCCTAAGGCTAGACCAGCTGAAAATCTGGGCAATCCATCTTGGCTGGAACTGATGGGCAGGCCACAAGTTCCCCACTCATGAGATGTGTTATATCAAGTAGCCCTATTTTACTCTTCTAGCCAATGAAACAAACAAACAAACAAAATGCTGCCCTGCCTTTGAGCACATCTGAGCACAGATCCAGGGTCAGCGTGTATCTCTGTGACATGTTTGGGAAGGATGTGCTTCTTACTCCAGTCTTTTGCTTGGAGCAGATTGCAGGGATGAGCCGTCTGCTCAGCATCTTTTGCATTGACGTTTATCATGACCAGGTGCAAATCTTCTTGTTCTGGCCAAGGGCCTTGGAGCCATCATGTTTGGAAGAAATGAGCGTTCCTCTCCGCTGCTAGTGAGTGGGCTGCTGCTGCTGCTGCTGCTACCAGACATTGTCTCCCACTTTAAATCTTCTGCTGTATTTGATTAACCCGCACCAGCTGTTTTTCCACTTGGACAACAACCATAAATTCTAGGAGCTGGTGTGAGAGAGTGTCTGTGTCTGAGAATGTGTGCTAAGTCTGAGAGTCTGGGTGGCTGTGTGTATGCATGTGTCTGTGTGTGAAAATTCAGTCTCCAATCTTCTCTTGCCAGGGTTAAGAAATCTCCCAGTTCCCCACTCATTGGGGATCTGTGACCTACAGTGTTTCCATTTTTTCCCCCTTCACTACAACTCCTCCAGTTGGTCAGACTGGCCAATTCTGGAGGCTGTAATTCACAAAACTAACCTTTGGAAGTTCAGATCACCTACACATTTTATGGCCATAGAGGTAAAATATATGGTTAGTGCATTCTGTAAAATGATGATAATGATGATGGCTGCCCCAAGCACCAAAATTTATACATTCTGATTTATATATTCCACAGAGTGAAGTGTTAACATTTCAGACGGTAATAGTTACATTTAAGAATGCTCTTCCATTAGCATCTCAGTTTCTTGGACTCCGACAAACTCCATATGGTCCATTCTACGAAATCCTGAGACGTGTAATACAGTGAGGTGTTCAGGATTCTTTTGTAGAGAACTAGTTCAGAGGAGTGCACTCGAGGCCTCTAGCAGAGTACTGTAGCTACCTTTTAAAACTATAAATCCCAGGATTCCATAGGATGGAACCATAACAATTGAAGCAATATCAGACTGCTTTCTATGGGACCAACATCTCATGTGTAGCAGATTAGTAGGTTAAGGGAAAGGTTTTGCATAATTCTTTCCATGATATGTGAGTTTACTACATGTGGAGAACTTTAAAAAAAAATTGGGGGCTTATAAAAAATATGCATTTCCCCACATACTATTTGAAAGGATGCATTATATGCTTTGAAACACAGGAAGGGGGAATGGCTGACCCTTTCCGATTGGTTAGAGGTTATTGGACTGTAACAAATAACAGAAGCTAGCTTGAGTCTCTCAGATTATCTAAATCTGTTGGTTGAGGTGGCTATCTCACTCAGATAAACGGTAGAGCCGACCCTGTTGAAAGCACTGGATTTGCCTAGCCAATTGGCTTTTCTGGGTCTTAAACTTGAGCCAGGAAAGCAGGACTGGAATCCTACTGGTGTTCCCAACTACAGTAGATCCACAAAATCCATGGAATTTACATATGCATTGACTCACCATTGAACAGTTGGTCTAGTGGATCTCCTCTAGGTTGGCTTCAGACCCGTGTGTGTGTTTGCAAATGTCTGTGCTGCATCTGTGGAAGGAGTCCCAACTCTGAACGACTGAGATGGAGCAGGGGGAAGGCCTTGATAGTAATGTTTTTACCTTATATATTTTGCTAAATGAGAGAGAAGGGAATGGAGGAAGGTGGAGGGGGAAAGAGAGAGAGAATTGAGAAGTGTTATTCAAAGACTATAAAAGGCAAATGTTTGGATGAAGGTGATGCAGAAGGTTTGCCAAGTTATTGGAGAGTGTGTGTGTGTGTGTGTGTGTGTAATCGAGAGCACTCTGCAGCCAGGACTTGGCGTGTGCATTTGCACTTGTATAAATCAGCAGTTGAGTCCAGCGGTTGTTCTTGCTGACAACCTTTCAAGCACTTTGGCGAGATGAGCAGGGCATGTGCTTTATATGCTCTCACAGAAGAGTAAACTGTTATTAAAAGTCGGGGTAGAGAGAAAGAGGAGGGGCGGTGGCGGTTGTGGTGTGGGTGGAAATCCCGGGTATGATTTACGTGTGGTTTTGCCTGCTTGGCTGCCTCAGAAGAGAACAAACTCATCCAGGCCCCAGAGCAGACTCTGTGTAAGCACCAGAAGGCTAGGAAACAACATCCACAAGTCTGCGCAAGAGCATTTTTGACCTATGTGGTTTCTTTTTGTTTTGCTTTATCCTTTGTTTTTTTTTTAAACCCATGGACTAAAGCAAAACTAAATGAGGTAATTGTTCATATGCTGGAGCTCATACAGTTTAGGTATTTATCGAGGACCCACAACTGCTGAAGGGTTTGCATCCCAATGCACTGGCATTTTAAAATTTTATTTTACATGTGTGGTTTTTTAAATGCATTTCTAAACTACCCACAAGCCTGGGTTCTCTGGGTGGTGAACAGATTGTTAAAAATATAAAGTCCAATAAAGTAGCAATAATATGAGAAAACAATGACTAAAGACAGCAGAATATGAAACCAAGAGAAAAGCAATGACAGACAAGAAAACATTACAACAAAGGGTGCAAAGGTCCTAAAGCCCTTTCCCCTAAAATGCCCATGGCTCTTCCTGTGACACAATTATGAAGTAGTTTCCCAGCTTTTGTATGTTTTTTCTTGCATTATAAAAGGTTTTTTTTAAACATCTCTTTATTATTATTATTATTTTTAGAGTAAACTTTGAGAGATTCAATTGGAAAGATGGAGGCAGCAGCAGAAAGCTTGGTCTGTACATCTACCTCTTTCTGTTGACAGGAGCCAATTAAGAATACCCCCACACTTATATTGAAAAATGCAAAAGAGGATAACGTGTCTTTGGACCACTGAGGAGCTGCATTCAAATCCCACCCGTTCTATCTATTTTCTCTGCTTGTTGAACTGTATTGATCATATTCGCTATCTTGTCCTGGTGAAACTTTTGAAACAGGGTATGTTATTTTTTTTTTTGCAAAGCACCCCCTCACCCCCGCCAAATAACAACACCTGAGATCATATGTCAGAGGCTACAACGCATGACCTGAATCACTGACATATATTCAACCATGCTAATGAATTGCAATTTTGCATAATGGGACATTGCACAAGATTTCCTGTTGCACAGTGAGGGCTCTGATTGCACAGTGGGACATGTGGCTTAGGCTACCTTGTGCACTGAGAGACACTGCACATTGGAACATGTGCATCAGGACGCAGAGGTTCCCAACGGTTTTTGGCTTGGTGGGTGGAGAGCTAATTGACCAATGCACAACAGAGAAGCACAAGGCTGTGGCACCTGTTTCGTAACTGGTAGTACAACTGTGGGATCTAGCATCTCTTTCTCTCTGCTGGCATATATTTTTTTGACACCAAAAGTTTATAGCAACTTGGCAGTTGTATGCATTCTCTCACCATTCTATTATTTAACCAGGTCCAGAGGCCCTTTCACACAATGCAATTAAAATGCTATCATTTCACATAAATTGCCATGGAAAGCTCTTATGGTATGCTGGAATTTATAGTTTAGGGAATTCTCTTCCAGAGACCTCTAGTGCTCACCAAATTACAAACTCATCAGGTTTCCTCAGATGCAGCCACGGACATTAAAGCAGAATCAGAGCAACGTAAGTGTGTAGTGTAAAAGGGTCCTGGTTGGTTTCAGCTTGTGAGATGTAAGGGATCCTAGGCCTAAATCATGCCTTTTGTCCTAAACAAGGCAGACTCATGGAATCAATGGGCTTTACCTATATATTAATACATATCTCACAACAATTGATTCAATGTGCCTACTTTAGTCGGGGAGTATGACTAAGGCCCTGGTCTGCATTTAGGGTTGCCAGAATAAAAAACTGCAGCCAGCTCCTTTACCTTTAATCTTAGTGTAGAAGAGCAGAATTCAGTTTAAGTGTTGCTTGTCATGCAACCAGGTAACAAGAAACATCTACTGAGAAGCCCTCTTCTGTACAACCATTACAGGTTCAGGGGACCTCTCCGGTTTTCAATCTGGTAACTCTATCCGCCGTCCATTTGCACAGACAGCTCCTAAGCCTAGCTGAGCAACTGCCAGTTGGGTGGCAAAGACCATTTCCAGGCAGATGTGGAAACTAGAAAAGAGTCTAGAAAAGTTACACAGGCTTGGTGGCTGGGGAAATTCTGGGAACTCCATTGCAAAATAACTTTGCTGAGCTCTGCAAAACCTGTTTTTGTGAACTGTTCCCTACCAGAGCCCCCCAAAACATGTGAAAGATGTTACTCCATAGCTAACTTTCTCATAACCAGTTGGTATGATAGAAAACAGTCTTCTGGGCTGTATCAATCTTTCATCAACACTGTATTCTTCTATAACTTTTTAAAAGGAGTTGTAAAACCCCTCTTTAATGACACTTTTAAAACATAAGCCAATCAATAGGACTTGTTTTTAATTAGGTTTTTAATTAGGTAGGAACTATTGCTCTTTGGAGAGAGTAATTTTTGCATCGTAAATGTAATTAAATGCTCATTAAAAATAATATTCCACTGTAAAAACAATAAATAAATACCCCAAAGACATCATTTAGCAGTCCACCTCAGTGAAGTTTTGCTTGGGTGTAAAAACTGCGAGGGCTTTCCAAATGTTGAATTATTAATGGTCTACTATATAGAGTTGAATAGAAGACTAGAGGTTTGATTGTTCTGTTGAATTTGGCATATATAAGCAAGACTGTAGGTTAATAGCCAGTAAAGAAGTATTACTGGGTAATTAATAGGAATAATTATCCTTATTTTCTGCAAAAGTGCAGAGGGGCAAAAGCCAGCGAAATGCTGCTGATCTTGAACTCTAAAAAGTGAAGGGTACAGAGTCCTACCTGAAGCCTTTCCCAAATATTACACTATAGCATTACCAGCTTTGCCACAGAAAAGGACAGAAGGTTGCCAACTTTTCAATTAGCCATTAGACGAATCTCTACGCACGCTTTGGCAAATGACTGCATTCATCTTAGCGCAGGGGAAGGTTGGCCTCTATTACATATCAAGTTGTGTTGAGATCTGGAATTCGATCACGCTGTTTACTAACCTCTTTCTACATAGGGTGATATTTAAAAGAGTGTTTCCCCAAAGGATCCCCCCTCTGCAATTTGGCTATAGCTCCCACACAGCCATTACCACCTACCAAGTTCTACTGTATTCAGTGGAGACCACAGTCTAGATCAAACATTCTTAACAGGGGCCATATGGCCCCCATGGGGGCTTGGCCACATTTGAGGCACTGGAACCTGTGAGAAAGAGAACCTCAAGGGTTTATGGGGGCCCTGGTAGCTGAATCAATGAAATACCCAAGAGCAACCTTAACCGGAGCCAATAGTTTCCCTCCTATTTACAATCTCTTTCTAACACACTTGAATTTGGCATGCCCAGTTGCTTAAACTCCCCCTCCATCTTGATTCAAGAGCTAAAATCCACAGAAATTGAGGTTTCTCTGATTTATTTCATACCCCCATAGATTGATACCATGACAAGAAGCGACCTACAACTCTCATTGCCTAATTTGGAGCCTGATATCATGAAATTTGCCAAAAAGCACCAAGCGAAAGGATCAGATTAGGCCTGATAGATGATAGTTAACAGCCTTTTTTAAAAAAAAAAAAAAAAAAAAAAATTTTGCCAAAATGTCAGAATGTTCAAGTTTTTTTGGCGTTCAGTAATAAATGATTTTCTATCTGTGTGTTCATGTTGTATCCCTGTTTGACTGGGGGTCCCTGGAATCTGAGAATTGCTCCTAAGGGAGCTGAAACAATAAATAAATGCACAAGAAATGATGTTTTCTGTACAAAAACTCCATGCCTGAATTTTGCTCAGAATGAATCCTGAACTGTGAATAGTTTTCAAGTACTATGCATTTTTTACTTTACCAGGCATCAATCATGTGGAGATAAGGGGGTCTGTTCTGCAAGGAATTGGGACATGGATGGATGGATGGATGGACGGACGGACGGATGGATGGATAGATGGATGGATGGATGTTTTCACCTTTCTCTGACCAGCCAATCAAGCTGTGACAATCAGAAGCAGGACCCCTATTGCACTTCTTTGTCACAGTCTCACTGGCTGGTGGGATGGAAGCATGGTCCATTCATGACTCAATCAGCAGAACAGACCCCCTTCTCTATGAGAGGCTGATGCCTGGTAAAGAAGATTTGGAAGGGTTGGGCTGGGAGATGCTACCTAGCTAGGCAATTAAAGGAATTACAAAACTAATCAGTGTACAGAAAATGCCAATCCATTATTTACCCCAGTGGTTCTCAACCTTTGGTTTTTGTGATGTTTTGGATTTCAAGTCCCAGAATTCCTCACCACTGGTCAAGCTGGTAGAGGCTTCTGGGAGTTGCAGTCCAAAATATATAGAAGTCTCAAACTTCAGACTCACTGATTTAGGATGTGGCCTTCCATACAGATTCCTACTTTGTTTTGTTTAGCAAATACGGCTTATTTTTTTTTAAAAAAGGTGATATTGTTTTATTGTTTGTGTATGCCTTTTAGCATTTAGTTTGTATGCAAATATACTCCTGCGGGACTGTTGGTGATGCAAACAAGGGAGTGATGTCAGTATTTTCTTTAAATCACACAAAGTTCAAGTTTCAATGGCAGGTGATTTGCATACCTGGTAGAACAGAGTTGCTTTGTAAAACAACAGCATGGTGTCGGGTCATTCAAATAAATTATTTTTTCTTGGTTTGGTGTCACAGCAAATGCAGGTTACATGGGATCAGTTGTAAGATACAAAATACAATTGTGTGAAAAATAATTTTGGTCCTGTACATGTAAAAAAAAAAAGTCAGTTTAATAAGGTATTGAAACAGTACTCCTCCATAATGGCCATATTATGTTTTATTTTATTATCTCATCTTCTCCTAGCATAGGACTCAAGTTGGTGTACAGTGTTTCAAAACAAAACAATACAATTAAAAAAAACCCTGTTAGCATAAAAGTTAAAACAATTAAAATAAATTTTGATTTAAAAAACACAAGTTAAAAACATTAATAAAGATGTTTAAAATATAATAAAATAAAAACACTACCCCTCACATTAAAAGTTCTGTCACTAAAAATTAAAAAACAAATGCCTCCTTAAAATAAAAAGAGTTTTTGCTTGTCACCTGAAATATACACTAGCAATACTTTTATTAAATATGGGATTTCTGCCTCACACCTCTACTTGCTAATTTGTAAGCCACTGTTATCTCAAACATTTTAAACTGTTTTAACTGACATTTAATTTCTCTTTTTAAGCGTGTTAGATTTTTAAATATGTTCTGAGCCTTTTAAAATCATTCTTATAGCTTCTACTCTTTTCAATTAGTCAGGTTGATCTGATTGTATACCATCCTGGGATCTTCAGAGAGGGCAGGATATAACTCTTTAAATAAGTAAATAAATAAATAATCCAAAGAAGATGGCCATTTCCGCACTAGCCTGTTATAGCGCGATGATTCCACTTTCAACCTCCTCTGGAATCCTGGGGTTTGCAGTTCCGGGAGGGGCCGGCCGGCCCCTCCCAAAACTGCAAACCCCAGGATTCCAGAGGAGGTTGAAAGTGGAATCATCGTGCTATAACAGGCTAGTGCGGAAATGGCCATCGATGGGATGGAATCGATTCCATCCATGTGTCCATCACCCAAAGGTCAAGTCTTAAAGAGGATTACGATGCATATAACTAAGCCTAGAATTAATCTTTTCTTTTAATAATGGGGAATATGTAGCCAGATGATGTTGGATTACAAATTCCATCATCTTTACTTCCAGCTATTCTAGCTACGACTGCTGGAAGAGGAGGTCCAAAAACATCTGGAATCTTTGTTCTACCGTTTTTAAAAGTAGCTGGATTTCTTTTTCCTTAGCTCTAGGGAGTATTTGCAATAAATCAGGCAGCCTTGTCCTACTGTGAACTGTAACAGCGCAGGCCCTGACTTGTACCCCCTTGGAAAAGAACCCATGTATGGTAAGTGGGCTGGGCGGTCTGGCTTTGCCTTGGAGCTGGGACCCAGATTTGATCTTTTGGACTTCTCCCAGATCTGATTTCTCTGAGCAGGTTTGCTGCCACTGCAGTTTTCTGGAAAGCAGCTTCTTGAGCGACGGGCACACTCAGGTTGCCAACAGGCTAAAGAAGACAGCCTCCTGCTCTGCTCTTTTTCCATAGAAGCAGTGGGAGATAATATACAGAAATTAGCCGGTGAAGCTTTGCAGAGATCAGAGACTGTGTGTGTGTGTTATGTATGTGCCTTCAAGTTAGCTGTTGACTTAAAATGACCCCATGAATTTCTTAAGGTTTTCTTAGGCAAGGAATACTCAGAAGTGGTTTTGCCAGTTCCCTTTCTCTGAACTAAATATTTGCTAATTGTTCCCTGGATGAAAACATTGCCTAAGAGAGAGGGATAGGGGACAATTCAAATGCGGTCAACCATCAGCAATGCTGATTTTTTAAAAAAATGCCTTTGCAATCCGTCAGTATCAGCAACGTCTTCACAGGATAAAGTACAAGAATGGAAATTTAAACAAAATCTTTCAACATGTAACTCTCCCACTCTGGCTATTATAATTTACAATCATTAGGCTTTAAATAAATTACATACACGTTAACTATCAGCAATGTGTTAATCAAATTGGGATAACTGAGAATTTCATTGGACACTCCAGGGATTTGAATGATGTAGCTTTAAATTTTGTGTATATAATAGCTGGATACCAAATCGAAACAAATTCGTCTCCTTCTGTTTGTCCTTTGGATGCTCTTATTTGATAAGTCAGTCCATCAGTATTTGCAATCCCATCTTTAGGCACTGAATTCACCGCGTACTGTACAACCTACCCTGCACCATTCTTTCTCCCACTTTTCCTTTGATGTAAAGCAGACACGGGCAGCTTTGGCTGTAACTCCCATCAGTCTGAGCTAAGATGGTCCATGATGCAGAAAAGTTGGGAACTGCTGCCCATTGACATCTGGGAGACCTCTAGTTGCCTAGCTCTGATAGCTTTGTGGCAGGCCTGTGCTAAGTGTACTTTGCCAGCAACTATGTGCCACTTGCAATTAAAGCAGGCAACATAATGAGGTTGCTACATCTGGGGAGGGCTGGTTCTGCCATTAGGCAGAATGAAGGAGTTGCCTCAGGGAGCAAATTCAAGGACTGGAAAAGTAGCCAGGCATTGGACTAGGGCATTGCATGTGCCACACAACCTGCTCAGCACCTGCTAAACAAGCCCACAGCACCTCATTACTAGTAGGTACTGAAGTACGATGCAACAGCTAACCTGGCTGGCTTCCCTCCATGGAAAGGGTCCAGCAGGCCAGGGATGAAGAATGTGACCCTTTTTGTTCTATTAGATTGCAATTCCCATCAGCCCTTGCCATTGGCTATATTGGTTGTTGCAGTCCAACTGTATCTGAAGAACCGAAGTTGTTCACCCCTGGTTTAGAGCACGTACCAATCAGGGAAATGAGGCAGAATCAGACCTATTCTGCACTAGGCTGTTATAGCGTGATGATTCCATTTTCAACATCCTATGGAATCCTGGGGTTTGCAGTTTTGGGAGGGGCCAGCTGGCCCCTCCGAAAACTGCAAGCCCCAGGATTCCATAGGATGTTGAAAGTGGAATCATCGCGCTATAACAGCCTAGTGCGGAAATGGCCCTAGTCAGATAGCTGATGCAGGGAGTGGTGGAATGGTGTTAGAGGTGGGTGGGCCACATGACTTGCTGTCTACTCACTAAATTAGCCTGCAGAAAAGAACAATGGTTAGCTTTTGTACATGGCAAGTGTTTGGGACCATCTGATCCTTCACCTTTGGCAGCAAGACATTTTGGGCCAGTTTGGGTCTCTCAAGCACAGAGCAGCAGCAATCAACCCTTGGCACCATTCAGATATAGCTGCTGTCTAGTGACTTCACCATATCAGTCACAACACCACCCATTCTGAAATCAGAAAAGGAAATTCAGCTCAAGGAAGGGAAATTCCTTGGAGGCTGGCAAACCCCCTTTTTGTTTTGCACAGTTTCCTTTAAGAAAGAACTGCCGAGGAGGAAAGTGCCTTTGTAAAGTCCCATATTGTCTGCTATTTGCTGCTGCTGCTGTTTTCAGTGAACATGTTTTGAAATTATGTTTAATTCCATTTATAATGCAATTATAGCTTTTGCTTGTCTTGATGGGGTGACATTTTATCTGAACTGAAGCTTCTTTGGGTCCCAGAGCTGGGAAAAAAAGAATTCTACTAGTACTGCTGCTGCTGCTACCGAGACTACTACAAGTATGACTAATTTTGGGGTCCTATGGAAAAAAAGTTAATGAAGAGAATGAACAAAACTATGGGGAAGTGCTGTTCCCGGTTCTATAGCCTCCAACATTTCACAGATGAAAATTGGGACACCTGCGGCCAAGCAACCTGTAGTCAAAACAACAAATGCTATTAATGAGGAAGCAGGGTGAAGATGCTGCCGTTTGCTTTTGCCCGAGCTTACCAGGAAGTCTCTCCTCTCCCTCCTGCTGAGACAACTGAGTGCAAACTACTTTTACACTTTGAACTCATTCTGCAGCAATAGAATTAAGTTGAGAACCACAGGAGAGAGTTGGGAAGAAGAGAGAGAAACTGGGACATTTGAAAAGCAGCTGAAAAAGTGGGACAACAGAGGATTAATCAGGTCTGTTTGGGCAAAATGGAACAGTTGGAGAGTATGCTGCCCCATTCTTCCTCTTCCTTGCTTCCACTCCTTGCTCAGGTGTCTCTTTTAAGCATAAACAAGAACAAGCAGCAGCAAAGGGCTTCTACTTGCTGCTTGCTTTTCCTTCTAGGTCCAATGGGAGATGGCATGCCAAGGAATTGCAGTATGATGGTAGAGATGGACCTGGTAGTGATTCCTCTCATGAAGGGGGCTCATAAAAAGAGGGTATCTTGCTCAATGGCCTAGCAAGAGCTCGAGCCAGCATTCGGGCTTCTGGGAATCTCCCTGGCTCAAGGATAAATGCCAGTACTGCAAGCCACAAGGTTGTGAGGTCGATCCTGCCCGGCTCCAAGGCTGACTCAGCCTTCCATCCTTTCGCAGGTCGGTAAAATGAGTAACCAGCTTGTTGGGGGCATGTATAGAAAAATGTATCAAAATACATGCTATTTGTAAGTTGTTTGCTGCCTCGATCCATATGGAGAGGCGGGATACAAATAAATAAATAAAATAAAAAAATACAATAGAATCCAGCATCAGGGTTGGGAAATGGAGCAGCAAGAAATCTCCAAATGCGACTTCCAAAGTGCCTGGAAAATAAGACGTGCTTGCGAGGGGCTTACCTGTATTTTCGCAGATGGAATGCCCCAGTTCTGCAACAAAACTAGCAGTTTGTACCCCTTGAAGCTGATGTCATAGGAAGTACAGAACATCATGGAAAAAGTACTTCTAATTATATAGGTCCCAGGCCAAGACAATTCTTCAAGCATCTTTAAACAAAATAGGACAGAAATAAATGCAAACTCTTACATTACCCAACTGGCCCTCTGAAACCGGAACACAAAACACAATTTTGCTTCTTAGTATTCAGATATTTTCCACACCCCCTCTTCACCACAACCTTCCAGATGAAAATTGACAGCCCTTCCATCCAGCTATTCATTGGGATTTGTGTTCATATAATACCCTGTGGGAGAAAATGTCAACCTAAAACATTTATTTAACCTAACCCGTTCTCCATAGGGCTTCTTTTTGTTTGCTTTCCTCTTTTAACCGTATTAATTTCAAATCAATCAACTAGTAGTTACATAACAGTTGTTTATAATTTCTGTCACGTCAGGGCTGAAATTAATCTGCAGCCTGCCAACATTACGTAAAGGAAAAAAAAAAAATCCCTTGATTGGGAAAGGAAAAGGGGTCCATGCTTGGAAGACATTCTTTTAAAAATACTCTGTTGTCCATTACGCAGTGGTGTTTCCCACCCTCAGGACTTTCTTATGCAATAATTGGTCTGTTTACAACGTTATAAAAATAGTTTTAATTTGGAACTTTTTTTTTAAAAAAAAAATTAAACGTTAAGGAAAGTAGAATATCAGAATCCAGCCCATGCACTACAGGAGATTCCTCATTTGGGTGTGGTTGCTGGTGTCTCAATACATGCATTTGTGGTTTAAAAAAGCAACAACACTGTGAATAGAATACTACATTTTTTAAAGAATCAGATAGCATATTTAATTTTAATGTCAGAGATGAGAAGCAGTCATGGACAAGGAGCCAAACCACTTTGGCTCAGATTGACTTCCAACTCAAACCAACCCTGAACCCCAAACCAAACTTTTGCTCCTAACCTGACGAGTTCTTCAGAAGTCTAATATGAGATGGTTTGAGACTCTGCGATTTCAAAGTCAGGACATGATCCACACATTTCATTTCAAGATTGAAACTGATGCCAAACATGATTGATATGCCTTTTTTCCCTTTAAAACTATAAAGTTTTCGAGAGTTCTGGCTTAGGAAATAAATATGAAACGTGACTTCTCCAAGTTATAACTTTCCATAGGTTGAGTTGCGGAAAGAAACCAAGCCACACTATGAGAGGAGAAACAGTGCCATAGGACATCACTTTTGATCAGTGTGGATTTACTGCAAAGCAATAGCTCTTTTACACCTTGTGTAAGGAATGAATAAGAGGATATTGTAGTATTAATATTGATCAATATGCAATTGGATCTTGTAGCACCTCTGAGATGGAGCGGAGGCAAGTTTGCAACATAAGCTTTTGTAGGCTGAATCTACTTCGGTAGACTGTCTATGAAAGCTTACACTACACATTTCTTCAGACTCAAAGCTGTTATATTATCCCTTTGCGTAATGAATATGAATTCTACTAGAGTAGGAAGCTACTTTATATCACTGACATATCCAATTTGGTTGCTGCCCACTACTAGCATTTCAAGGATTTAGACAAGAAAATTCCCCAGGCCCCCAGAGGATTTGAAGGTTGAACCCAGGGCTGTTGGCAGCGATGTATTTAAGTCTTTTACTCCAAGTCTCAAGTCCTTGAAGATACTTTCCAGTCAAGGCTCAAGTCTGAGACCCAACTTTAAATCCCACCTTATATTCCAGAATTTCTAGACAGGGTTGAATAAAGTCAGTTTTAACAATTTAAGCAGAGTTGGCCCTCCATATTTGCAATTTTGCCATCTACAGCTTTAGAGGTGAGGAATTGGATCCTTCTTACTCTTCTTCCTTGAAGCTGGAGGATTTTGTGCAAATGGGCATAAAAGAGTCTGCAGCTTTGAAAGTGGAGAATAGGATCCTTCTTACTTCCCATTTCCAAAGCTGGAGGATTTTCAGAAGTAGGGAACAGGTTCCTTCTTACTGCCCATTATTGAAGCTTCAAAAGCTTTAGAAGGAACGCTCCTTCCTCCTCAAGCCCACTGCCTAACATGCTGTTCTCTGAGAAATATGTCCTATGCTTTGGGGGAAAGTCTTGCCTTCTGCTCTTAGGAAAAGTTTTAGAAGGCTCCTCCAATATGTAGCAGGGACAGGCTGCAGAGCAGACCTCAAACCCATTGCCTAACTTGTATGCTTTTCCCCTCTGAGAAATGCACCTACTCTTTGGGCATGAGACAGATCTCCATGTGACCAGTAGGCAAAAAAAGATGGAAGCATTTTTCAAAGTAGTAAGGTTTCTGGATGAATGTGTCATGTTACTGAACCAAGGGCAGCAAGTCAGTCACTAAAAAATATGCAGGTTTTGTGTTGGATCAGTGCATCTTTGTTGCCAAGTCGAGTCACTAAGATGAGTCCAAGTCAGTCAACTTGAGTCTACATCACTGGCTGTTGGCATGCGAAAGAGGTGCACAACCACTGAGCTATGAGTGTTCCCCATGGAAAACTTCCACCTCACAGGCCATCTTCCAGAAGTTTAGTAGTATGAAAGCTTACCCTTCTTGATAAATCATGGTAATTTCACAGTGTTGTATACTCTGCAGCGCTTCATTTTCAAGGGTGTTATCTCAGATGATCAACTTCTTCAATGGCTATTAATTCCAGCTCGTGTTTCACTTCCAGTGTTTTTTGAACTGTCCTATAGAGATTTACTTAGTTATTCAGGGAACATGTTCTCTGTGTCCACACTGTTAGGTTGGATAAATGGCTCCAGCACTGCTGGGAAAACATTCTAAAATGTAGCTCAGAGTCTGTAGGCTGCATAACAGGATGGTGCATATGAGCTCCAGAGCATCTGTATATGGCAACTGTACATGAATTCTGTCTGATGAGTTCCACAAACACCTCAGGTTTAAGGATACTGACAGTATGACCTTCTGCAGAAAAAGGATGACTATGAAGTGGAAATTAAAAGGGAAAGCAATGAAGGAGGAAATATTGAACACAATCAAGGTGACCAGAGATTTGGCCTGGGATTAGTTTCTGGAAGCATGAAGGATGTTGTGGATAATAAAAAAAAAATGAAGAGGAAGAGGACCAGAGGAGAATGACATAAAAAAAAAGGATGTCAATATTAGAAAATGATGAAGAGGGTGATAAAGTGTGGAATGAGAAAGGAAGAATGTGAGCAAAGGGTGAGATGAAGAACGGACTTAAAAAATAGAAGAAACTTAATGACAACAGGTAGATTTTTAAGAATGTGTCTTCCCTGGAACATGCACAATGAAATTACTACGGAATTTTCTATTCTCTTGAAAAATTGATGCAGCTAGAGTGTAGAGGCAGAAATAATAGAAGCCAACCACCTTTCCACATAAAAAATAAATTTAAGGAAGAAGAAAGGTAACATCCTACTGTAGCACAGAGGTGGACAGCCGGTGGCCCTCTAGATGCTGAACTGCATTTCCTATCAATACTAGCCGTAATAGCCATTGTTGGGGGACAGGAAGTTACAGTCCAATAACCTTGAAGGCCACAAGTTATCCATCCCTGTTGTAGCAGAAAATGTAATGAATTACACTAATGCCAGATCCAATAACTGCCAGTTTGGAGGTGTATCACTGTCACTTTGCAAGTATCCCAGCCTACACCAGATAATTTACTGCCTAGTCAGTAGACTCACTCTAGGAACTACCTTTTTTGGGACCCAGCTGGAGTAAGAGCTGAGGAATGAAGAAAAACCTGGTAGTGAGCCACACCTCGAGAAAATTGTAAGCCAGATTGTACAGAGCCATGATCCAACATTTCATCATGTCCAGTAGTAAACATTTCCTTGAACAGTGGGGTTGGCAGCTTTTATTTCTGGAGGCACATTTCTGCTGTCCTCTAGGACAGTGCACAGTAATTTTTCTCCTAATATGCCAGAAGCCAGTACCATATTTGTGTTCATAGGCTACAATTTCCTCCCACAGGAGGTCCAGTTGGTTCGTTCTGTTCGTTCTGCCAGCAGGCAAGGATCTTTTCATTTGGGCTGGTCTTTGGCTTCAAAATCATGGTAGAAAAGTGTTTTAAGGTGGTGTGCTGTGACTGTTACATTTTACATGTGCTTTTAAGTTATTTCAACTTTGTACTTTTAAGAGGGTTTATTTTATTTTGTTGCTGGACTTTGTTCTAATTTGGACTCTGTGCTAAAAGAAAAGTGGGATAAAAATTAAATATAATAAAAACCATTTTTTTCTGGAAACACTCCGTGAACTGGCAGTCAACAGCTTGTGGACTTGCACTGCTACAAGGACCAACATTTTTAGTAGCCCAAAGGGATGTCATGACCATCAAGGAAGCTTTCGCTAACAACACAAAAATCTGTAGTAGAAAGTAAGGGCTATATGCAGTATTTCCTTTGAACTGGGACCAATGCGTGGAACATCTACAGGAACTAATCTGAGAAAGGAACAAACAAAAGATAAAGAAGTTGCCTTATTCTACTAACCATAGACTTGCACCAGCTTCTTCTACTATGGTTGGTAAACGATTATGGGAGTTGGAAGCTCAAAACAGCTGGAGGGCTTAAATTTCCCCATCAATGGCATACATATTGGGAGGAGAGCCTGCCTTCTTCTAGATGAACACACAGAAACTTCAGGAAAGGTTAAACTCTACCAAAAAGTTGATTGGTTGTCTGAACAGCAACAATCCTTTATACAAGGCTCTCAGATCAAATGTAGGAAGGAGGTATAAAACCGGAGGGAGCATAGTAACATAGGCGTTATACTATGTTTCACCTCCTATTCACCCTGAAAGCCTGTACAGCCAGGGCAATAGTTTACATTCCAGACAGTCTACCTATTACAGTCTGTGAATCTGGCCTCGATCCATGTGTACAGAAAGTTCGGCATGAGCACAAGAACATTTTCCTTGCTTCTTCTTCCTTCCTTACTTAAAAGAGCTCACAAGCTCTTTGTTTTTACTGAAAACCATAAGCTTAGAAATATTGTTAAAATAACGACAAAGACATAAGTGCTTACTCCATAAAACATTAATATTTTAATGAAAAATCGTAGCATCATGTTCTATCCAAAGACACTCAAAACTAGTTTTTCTTCCCGCTCATTTTGACTTATGGAACCAATCTGGAGATTTTTTAAATTTTCGAAAGTTTTTTTTTAAAGATTAAACAACCAGGCTAGCAAAAAAGGTACCCAATACATATTCTTCTTATATCAAACAAGCTAATATTTCAGTACAAGGTAACTATACATAATATATACATTACACAGAGAATCACAAAAGCGAACACTACAGGCTCAGAACGGATTTCAAAAAAACCATGGTATTCACATTGATTACAAGAACTCTAGAAATGATTGTAACAGTGAAACGGCACTTTAGTTTACAAAAGTCACAAAAATATATATATAGCCACCAAGAACTATGGGTTCCTGAAAAATACTAATAGCCAGATATAGTATATAAAATGCAAAGTGTATTTCAACATTAAAAAAAAACAAAACCCAAAAATGTTTTTTTCCATTAAGTCAATAAACATGCCAAGTAGCCTAGCTGTGGTCGGCACAGACAAGAAAAGCTCTATGAGATGGCGGCTGGTGACTGAAGACTGGCACAGTTAAAAGGGAGAGGAAGATTCACACGGTTGCTGGAATGCCCTTAGAGAATTCAATTTGCACTTCTGACTCCAGCTTTACTCCCTTCCCCTGTAAGGATTACACAAAGGTCCACAGAGAGACAGCACTGCAAGACTCGGAGCAGGAAGCGCGCTCAAGCTTCCACTGGCTGGGACTGGAGATAGAGTAAATTGGCAGCATGCAGCAGCCTAATAGACAAACAAACAGCACCATACTTTTTAGGTGTTCTAAATTCTCCATAAAGCAGCTGAAGTTCTCTGATACCATACAGAAAATCTGACATAAGAAAACAACAAACCAGAGAGTTTTAAAACCACTTAGATTTGGATTTTAAATTTTTGTATCTTTTTTTTCCTTTAAAAAATACCAGCTTTATTCTACTGAAGAAATGTAGTTTTATTATATCTTGCCCCCACTTATTTCCCCACTACCTGGCCAAATATGACCTGGACAGTCTTGTAATATGGAAGAATATAAGCCTGATCCAGACAGAAACCATGTGTTTCTGCAAAGTCTGTCAACGAATTTATCAACGTTTTGTTCTATCTCTTCTTTATCAGGATGAAAAAAGCAGGCCCTACCTACTGCAGAAAGGCAACCAAGGAGGCATCTCTTTTTTATCAAACACCATCCAAACCATTTCCAGTATGTCAAATTCTGCAGACTTTATGAAAGAGGCAGGGATTTTAACCCTCTGCAATCTTTAGGCTGGTGAAGAAAAATTAGTGACATGTCCCCACCCCCCAAAAAACCTGGCTAAAGCCACTATTTAAAAATTTGCAAATGCATTGTTAAAAAAATACAGTTTCAATCTCTTTCGGGACTTGGGGCCTAGGGATTACAGTTTTATAAAATATAATATATATAATATATATTTGCTACACTGGCACTGGTTAATGAAAAAAAAATCACATTTACACTTTTCAGACAAAGGATAAGTGCCCAAACTAGAACTGTTCTCAAAGACATTACTGACTGTTGTGTTCTGCATCAGAAACAGGGGCAACACACTGGTCAGTTGGCTCACCTGATGCCAAACTGATTTCCAAATAATGCACTCAAGGGAAATTGAACTAGAAAGCTGGTGATAGAATGCTTGCAACATGGAACTGACATTCTGAGGGATCATGATCTGACCTCTCATGTACACACACTCTCCAATGGGTCCATGGCACAGGCATTAGTGACTGCAAAGTTAACCCCCCCTCACCTTTCAAATCCTCACTGCTGCTTGCAAATTCCACAGTAGAAGTGAGGAAGTCACAAGGGTGGACATTAGCACACATCTGGGCTCCTCTTTCTGAGCTGTGGGTGGGAATAGGGGCTTTCCAATTGGATATGAATCTCTCTTTCACAGGTCAGAGAAAGAGATTCTGTACAGTCCCTCTTGATTCTTGGGGTGCTAATATGGAAAGGAACACACCAAAATTCAGACGACTGTTACTAAAGGAAACTCATGATCATCTTGATTGGGAAATGGTTTGCCCACAAATGAAATTCACAAGATGATGTCTAAAAAGATCTTACATTTAACCGAATTTAAAAGGATGGCTACCTTTGGTATACCTTGGTGAGTTGTAAACGTGACCATTCCCTCAGCTACTTAGGTTGGACCAATTCATGTTCTCTGGAAGTGGTTATTTTGGGCTGCAATCTGACAGAGAAACACTAATTCTCCTTGGAGAACCCAGGTTGGGATGGATATGTGAAGGTCTGATGCTCAAATTTGGGCAAGAGAATGTTGCTGCTGTATTGAGCAAGTGGGAAAATGCTTTCTCACAGAGTTGGCCAGAACCCAGATTTTGAAGGGACTAACAGTTATTTTGGGGGTTAGACGTACCACACAGCTATAACAGTTATGCCTTACTTAAAAATGCTGTGTGTAAGCCCAGTTTAAAATATATGAACTTACATTTTTTAGTTAAGAGTACCTAATAGAGTTCAATATCTTGCTTTTAGACCACGATTGTTTAACCATAAGGTTTCCTTTTAAATGCTTTGAAATGAAGTCTTACTGAACAATGAACATTTCCAGAATATCAAGAAAATTTAAAAATAAAACAATGGTATTTTTTTCATTGGTAGGTAGTTTTATAGAAGAAAGTGTGTTCCTTTTGACTGAGAAGATTTATATCTACAAAGAGAGCTCTCAATGGGAAAGAGACTTCTGTGATAATCCTTTGCTGAGATTTTAAAATTCTGAATTATCACCACAATACATGGATTTTTTTGTACTGTGACGCAAAAGAGTAGACACTGTTTTCACACAAACACTGATTATGTCTATGTTTACCTTATGTAAGAATAAACTTGAGCTCCAAAAGATTTCTTTGGAGCATCTTCATTTAGAATTTTCTTTAGTAATATATTCTCTTGAAAGCTGACTGCTTGATATCAAATTTTAAATATCCTAAAAATCTGTTAAATGTAGATCACCTGCTCTACATTTGCATATATCAAATGTACAATTTGGACTAGCACATTATGCCTCTTGAATGGACCTTACACAAGATAAGATGCATTGTGTAGGCAGAACAAAAATCTCCTGTGTATATAAAATTATACTATACACTACTATGTTAAGCATGAACATACATGTAATCGATATGTATCTTATACCAATTAGACTCATGAATTCAATGTGATTGCTACAAGATATCTGCATTTTGAAATTTGTTGCCTTAAGCCAGTTTCATCCTGGATTCAAGGAAAGAAATAGATAGTCCTTACAGGAAATATTGGAATGACTATGCCCATGTACATATAAATTATTCTCTTCTGCTAGCTTCAGGGTTGTTGTTTTTTTTTTGGTTTAGTTGATGACAGAACCACCACTGGTCCAACCTGTAAAGGAGGACAGAACTTCAGCATGGACATCCCTTGTTGAAAATACTGAATGTACGAATCTGGAAGTATACATTTTTCTCAAATTCAAAATTAATGGGAAGAAAAAAAACAAAACTAAAGCTATTTAGCAGAACACCTGGATTTAAACTTTGTTAGTAATTCTCTGCAAAGCCCTTTACAAGAGAAGTGGGAAGTACCAGAATTATTTTCCTTAAATTTTGGTGGATTTGCTATTAGCAGAAACACATTTCTTTGAAACTATGACCCCCAGAATTTCTACAGATTTCAGTCCTAGTTGCATAATGTATCAGCCCTGTTATTTGATCTCTGCAGCTATTCAACAATCCCTCCCCATCAGTCCTTTATTATTTTATCCTCAGTTTAATGACCATATAGAATTCAAGTCAAATACCATCTCGGCTAAATCTCACAGTCCTTAAAAATCATTTGGTGAATTACAAAAGTTGGGATATTTCAGGATACTCAAAACTGAATGAAAAAAAAAAAAGTTTAATTTAAATTCTAAGCCTTACACCATGAAAAAAGACACTTCAACAAGAACAACAAATAACCGCCCCTCCCAAAATGCACCATCTTGTGTTTTTAAACCTTTCATAAACTTAGAGGGGAAAATGAAACGGCAAATCTTTCAGATTATTGCTTGTTGGAGCTGAGTATGTAGCCAGAGTAATGGCTTTTATGAAACTGGCTTGGCAAGGGCATAAAAATGTTTTAGAATAAGAACATTTTATCATTGCTAACAGGCCTTTTGTAAACAACCCCTGTTGGTTAAGAAACTTGGCCTCTAAAGGAAAATAAATTGCTTGTTTCATCTAAAAACAGGCTAATAAAATTGTGGCAAGTACACACATAGTTTGTGTAAATCGCAAGTTAGTATATGAATGCACAAATGCTCTTTTGCCTTTTTGTAAACTTTTCATCCTTGTAATACTTTTCTATTATCCCAAATTGCTACATCCAACCAGAATTTCCTGACAAGAATTTTTTTATGTATCACTTCAGAGAAAGAAATCCATATAAGGCCATTTGAATGTGCAGTTTTTTTAAAAAAAAAATAGTGGCATTCCAAAGGTAAGCATACCTGGGCACACTGCCCTTGTTTTGCCAAAGCCAATCGATGATCCACTTTTAAAAGCAGAGGCCCTGTAATCAATAACGATTACAAGTAAGCATACCTAGGAAATTTAAGGGAGAAAAGCAATCCCTTCCACACAAAAATATTCAAACGTCTGCCAACATACATAATTTGACTACTCAGTACTTGACAGCATACTCAAAAATGACTTTAAGAACCAGCAATTCTGCTTCCTTTACTAGAAGATCTTTGAAATGAGGGTGGCAAAACAAACCCCTTACTATTAAGCCTATCATAAAAACACATTTGTGTGTGCTTAGCTTTTCTTTAGAAGTGCATGACGTTCTGAGAAAACCTTACTGTGCATTTCAGCCTTAAAATGTTTCCACAAAAGTGACCATTTTGTTGTGAAGAATAGTGTAACATCTGTTGCAGTTTATGGTTTTAACAGCATAGCTTACAAAATAAAACGGGGGACATCCTCCCCTACTTCTGAAAATTAAATTAAAATGTACAAGACCAAACACAGGCACTTTCCAAAAAGACAAAACTGAAACCAAACTTTTGATTTATTCAATAGTAATAGATGAGAGCCCTGGTTTCAAGGGGTCATCACGGCTTGCCTCGGCACTTGCAATAGTCTTTGGCTGCTCTGGCATGTCTTCTTCTTTTTCTGCCAACCCACCCAGAGGCCCTAAGGGAAAAGTGCTTTCACAATTCTGAGTTGATGAAACCTGTGAAATAACAGGCATTTGGACAGAGGAGCTGCTTTCAAATCCATGCTCTCCTAGCTCATACTGGCCGAGGGTCTCTTCTTGCTCTTGGTTTAAGTAGTCCGGTACTAGGAAATCACTAAAAGGGAGGTCAAAGTTTAGGAGAAACAGTTACTTGTTAGTGAAACATTGAATATACTCATGATAATGACAGCACTGCATATGGGAAGCTACTTTAACATCCCAGTCCTAAGAATCCTCAGGGGGAAAAATGCAACTAAGGACTAGCTTACATGGTGTGGGAAAGATCTTTAAATTGCTTCAATGTGGCATCTGTTAAGTCATTTCTTTGGAAGAGTTAATAGTATAACTCAGACACTGTCACTGCCTTTATGCTACCACAAAACATTGTTTTTTTATTTATTCATTATTTACTACATACAACAATCCCAAGAGGCTGCCACACCTATGCCAAAGGTTCAAAACTGGCCCCAAATTGCCAGAAATTTAATGTGGAAATACCCCAGAAGATCCATTTTGTGTTTTCTCCCAGTGGTACTTGCATACGTTGTGTGGATTCAAATTCTGACACCTCCCAAGACATTTGAGAAATGTATGGTACATCAAAGATGGAGTGCCTTTACGCCAAAATGGATGAGTAAAAGCTTGATGTTTATTTGAAAGGAGGAAAAATAGAGAAGATGTTCATAAATGAGAAAAGAACAAAACAGCCAGAGCATAAATGCCTTTCCTCTTGCCTTGAACAGCTCGATACTGCTACTGTGAGGCAACCTGGCAGGGAACCAGTTGCTCTGAGAAAAGCACAAAAAAGTGTGAAGAAGGGTGATGGAAAATTTTTACTAGGGAAAGGTTGTGGTTGGGGTGGGATAGGCTACGGATCGAAATACAACAAAAGAGAAACTGCACAAGGTTTGAATGGGTAAAATTATATAAAAATTATATAAAAATTCTCCCATGAGACTAGATGATAGTCTTCCAAAGTCAATGGGTGCAACTCCATGAAAAATATTTATTGGACTAGGATTATACATAATCTAAGGAATAAATCACTTTAATTCAATAGATTTTGGACACCTAAAAACTTGTGCTTAACTTGGTGAACTATAAACTCACAACAGTGAAATTCATCTACTCTCTCAAAAAAACAAACTTTTAAAAACTTGATAAGCATTAAATTTAAACAAAAGTGCAAGAGTTAGAATTAGAAACCAACACGGTATACATAAACAGTAGTTGAGATTTTAAAACAAACAGAAATAAACTGCTGTAGAAAAATTCATTTAATTTAACGTTTGTGCCAATTTAACATAAGATGGAAGTGATTCAAAGTAGTTAATGAAATGAGATTAATGGCCGGTTTTAAGCTGTTCTACTGATTACAATGAAGTTGAAATAAAGCAGCTTTATGCCTCATTGGTTTCAATAGGAAGGTTAAGCATCTGCTTTTAAACATTTAACAGGCTGACTCTAGATCAACTTTGGTTATGTCTCTTTCCAAAAATTAGTATGACTGTCTACTCCATGCTATCTACATTTAACTCCACCTTACAAACACAGTAAAATGTTCAAACCAACTGATATATGCTTTCTTTTTCTGATGCAGCTATTCAACCTAACATTAACACTGTTTAACTATTCACTGATGCTCTTGGAGAGCAAAATGACTGGGCCATTAACGTGAAACAGTCTGAAAGGTAGTACAGAGGTTACTAACAATAGGTATGCAGCAGCCCACTGGACTGCAACAAACTGGCAACCTAATGGGGAAAAGACTACTGTAGGCTGCCCTGAAAGCAGGAAGAGATGGTTTAGGAAAAAAAGCATGTGTCCCTGATAGGTTTTTTTGCGGTGCACCTCACCTGCTCTGGAAGTAGTTTGCTAGCTCTGACGCTTCATGGTTCAGACTCCTCAGATGAACGATTAAATTTCCAGAGTTGGTGAACATGGCGCCACATGTTTTGCACTCGTAAATCCGAGGCTTGCGGATAATGTGCCGGGAAACCCGCATATGGTGTTTATATTCCCCGAAGGAAGTGAAAGTGGCACTACATATCTGGCACCGGAAACAGCGTTTACCTTCGTGCTTCAGGCGATGCATCTTTAGCGAATAAGCCCGGGTGAACTTTTTCCCACAACGGTCACACTGAAATGGTTTAATGCCTGTGGGAAGACAAGGAGGAAAGGAATTGACTCTCTGCATTGGAAACCACCTTGGGCAAAATTCCAGCTTCTGCAGTGTGCACAACGGCAGTTATGCCTATCCACACAGAAGATGTTATCTGAAACAGAAGGATAGATGAGAAAAACTTTGCCAAGGCTTTAGCACAGCAAAAGTTGTTTCCAAAAAGCTAAGGACATAAATCTTGGTATCATGTATTAAGTTAAGCCTGCAGTGACCAATTACAGTATTTTTATAGGGCAATGCCTGGATCACATGCAATATCTTGATATCTTTCAAAACTTCTTCTTCTTCTTTTGTGCAAACACCTTAATAGAGTCAATCTTCAAGGCATACTTCTCCAAAAAGCCAGGACTTTGACAAAGTGTTGTTTGTTTTCTCATCTTTATTTTCTACAGTCACTTAAATCAATGCATTAAGGCCTCAAATTAACACACACTGAATTGAAAGAAAGTCCATCTGAAACTGAATGGATCTTACTTTTAAGCAGGCCAACAGGATTGCACAATCAATTTATTACAGTAAGAAATGCTTTATAGAACACCCAGCAACTGCCTGCAGCATTTACTGTCCTCCTTAAACATTTCTGATGCTTTCTTCAACAATTTCCTAGTTATGTAATTCCAAGGAAGCATATGTACCACTACCACCAGCAGAAGCAGCACCTGATTTAATTTCTGAAGGCCTAACACCATTATTGCCATCTGTGGCATACTTAAAAAAATACATCCACAACAAAACTCTGTCTAAACAAAACTGAATACTACAGATGTTTGCAATTTACACCTTGATTCTAACTGTATTTACTGAAGTGATTAATGTTACCATATATTATAATGCTTGATAGATGACTTACACAGTGTATGAACTGAGACGTTGAAAAATCTTTGGGCAGATGCAATAAAGATATACTTGTGGTTCCCTCATAAGATTATTTAATTGGAATTTTCTTCCAAGGAAGTGAGTTTCATATTTAAATGTTTTTCTTTTGTCCTAAAAGAGGGCCAGCATAGTATACTGGTTTAAGCACTGTACAATACTGGAGATCAGGATTAGAATCCCCTTGCTGCCATGGAAACCCAATGGGTGACCTCGAGCAAGTCACATTTTCTCTGCCTCATAGGAAGGCAAAGGGCAAAACTCCTCTGAACAAATCCTGCCAAGAAAACCACGAAAGTATGCCTCAGGGCCACTGTAAGTTGGAAATGACTTGAAGGCACACAACAACAACAAAGCTTAGACACTTTAAAATGCTTTCAGAATTCTTTAGGTTGCAATCCTATACCCACCTCCCTGGGAGCAAATTCCAATAACCAGGACTTGCTGCTGAGTAAACACACCTAGGACGGTTCTTTCTCAGGCTTTGTGCTCTCCTTTCCTTGGGCCCCCTCAAAGTTTTATGGTGGTGGTTGGGTAAGGAACATTATAACTATCCTCTTGCGGGAAATCAGTATGCCTTACAGAAGACAACTGTCCCATATTGCATGCGGACAGGCTACAGCAATATGAGGGATTTGGGGGAGTACTGCAGAAAAGTTAAAAATCTAGTTGCAGTATATTCTGCCAGGAGTGCAAGTCCTGAATTGTGGAAAAGCCTACCCACTACTGTTTGGAGATATACTAGTTCTACTCAAGCCTCTGGAATGGAAAGGCAATTCATTCTTGGGTTTGTATGGACTTTTTCTACCATACGTTGTGATGGGAAGGAAAGAAAAGTATTGTGAGTAGCACTGCTAGGAAACTGAAGTCACCTCCTTTTCAAACCACAGAGGCTTGCAATCTAGTTATGTCTTTTGGAAACACAATGATGAAAATTCTTACCTGAGTGGATAAGCATGTGCTGTTTTAAATTCTGAATACGGGTGAATCGAACACCACAAGTTGGACACTGAAAAGGTCTATCAGGGCCATTTGGGCTGGGTCTCTCTGTGCTACTGGTTGAAGGAGCAATATAGAGCTGGTAAGGATATTGGACATTTTCCAATCTGAAAAAGCAAACAATGAGTCTTTTAAAAGCAAATCAAGGACAAAAACAAAACAAAACAGCCAATGTGAATGTATGTCAGAAATGAAAGCTATCATATAAAACAGAACAGGGAAACAGAAGCTTTGCTATAATCTATGACGTGTTCAAATCCTCTAAAAGATAATTTTGCATACAGTGGAATACATGTAAAAAGCAGCAAGGACCAAGGCAAGAAAATTAACATGTATGTACGTTAAACTGGTATAGACTAATATTGTACATATGACATTTAGGAAGGATCAATGAAATCACAATACGTCTATAATGAGGTTTGGAATGAGATTAGAATTTATATTCTCCTTCAAATCTGAACTACTCTAGGATTCTTGAGCAAGTCACTATCTAAGTTTCACTTTTAAAACAGAAATAACAGTGATGTAGCTTACAGGGCTGGTATTATGTGTTCTTCAATTCAATAATACATTTCTGCAAAATCACACAAGGGGTGGGCAACTGTGGTCCTCTGGATGCTGTTGGACTGCAGTTTCTAAAATCCCTCAGCACTGTGCTGGATAGAGTTCTTGGGAGCTGAAGACAAATAACACCTGGAAGGCCAGATTTGCCCACCCCTGCTGCAACATAAGATGGCAATGCAAAACAAGATATACCTTAAAAAAGAAAAAAAGAAGAAAAAGATTACTTTCGCAAGCAGCACAGCACACAATTAAATACTGGGAACCATGGGAGTGCATGCTGTTTTCCTCTCTTTAGCTTAATTTTTTTTTCCTGACAGCATTAACTGGGGCTCCCTGTTTGAAAGCAAGGATGGGAAAAAGAACTGTATGCATAATTGACAGTGCTATTTAATAAACCCCATTACCTTGCCATCCAATTCTTCTTCTTCCAAGGACCTCTCTGTGCATAAGCAAGTTAGGTCAGCTGGAGAAACAGTGACTGACCCAGGATTGCAGAAGAGTTGAGAGTGACTAAGAAGGAATTTAAAAACCTATCTTCCTAAAGATTTGAATGGCCAATCCTACAGCACCAAACAGTCTCAGGATAATGTTCAGCTAATAGCTTTGAACTATTCTTAATAGCTGTGCTCAGAAATGCAGCCAATTTTCACGCTTCTTGAGAATCTTAAAAGAGACCTCCAGGTAGCTTATACTTTTCTGTTTCTTCTTGGCCTCAAGTGAAGCAGCCAGTATGAACAGCTTTCTTCCTTTAATTCAAGGAGGTTCACCAGGGGATTTGGAAACTGCCAATACCTAATAAGCAATGGTGACACTGAAAAACACTGAACTGAACATCTGGGTTGTTTTCTTAAGAAGTGGACCTCAAGCCCACGCACTGCCTTTTACCATCCTTCTAATCATGTGTTCTCTTGGGCATGAACCGTCGCTTATTCAAAGCAGACAGTATACATATGTACACACCTCAGTCTGGCCCATGATAATCAGCGTAACAACCAGCAAAACTGTATCACACACTGTGTTGGTACATACCGATCATCATCATCTGCATGAACATTACCACCAGAAGTACTCTGCAGTGTTGGCAATCCCTCAGTGACTCCTTCATCTATTGAACCTAGGCAGTTTAATAAACAACAGAAATTACACTTCAATTTAATGCATGTATATATGCAACAAAACGAGGCTCAGTACAACTGAACATGCCTCCAACATTCTCTCATATAAATATGAACTATCAGTGACTACTGATTTTCTGAAAACATCAACTCTTTAAAGAGTGGAGAGAAATTTCCATAAACTGCAAAATTCAGTGACTGAAAAGACTAGTTTAATAAACAGTTCAACAGGGCTTAAAATTATTAGAAAAATATTACAGTTAGTTCAATTTATTCGGTTAAAGTTATGAGAAGATTCTTAGACAGGAACAGGATGCAGATATGCATAACTGAACACTGGAGAGCTACTGAACAGTCACATTTATTATTTTAAATTATAATCAGGAGCAGTATCAAGTAAGAGTCAGTTCAGCCCATGTTCCCTCCTCTTGAGCTCTCAGCATAACAGTACCTTGTTTCTTACAGATCAGTACATTTCTGAATATCCCAATGTTAACTAAGATGACTACAAAATAGGATTTATGGAAACTGACGTATTAATCTGCACAGCTTTTCCTTTTGTGCTTACTCATTTTTTTTATGACCCAAGTCATAATTAGATGTTATAATGATTAAAATTAGAATACAAGTGGGAGAACACATTTTGTCTTAAACTAAAGGACTTATATCTTTGAAAATTTCCATGCTTTTTGAGATGCAGGAAGACAGTCATACACGTTGGGTAAATAAAATCTGAATTTAGTCAAAGATGACTAAAATAGATGAGTGAAGAATGAAATGACAGAATGCAAAAAAACCCTACAAGTAATGAGTTACCTGCAACTAGTTATTAGGATTTCAGTGTGAGAGAGTGTAACACTGGTGAAGTTGCAGTTCAAAAGTAATGCGGTGAGTAGAAAATGCAATTAGTTTACCGGTGTAACAAGTAACATTTTCCAAGTAATTTCAAGTGTTATACTTAAAAGGGTATTTAAGGCATTCTGGAAATAATTTTTCAATTCTATCTGTCCTAGTTGTTTTTTTTTAAAGTAACAAAAAGCAATGATGGATTTAACAAGCAACACAGTGAGCTAATTTCTACACCACTGTAATTAACAATAACTGGCAAAAAATTACCTTTCAGAAGTAATTTCCAAATTCTGATCTCTGTGTATACTCATTTTCATCCTATAAAGATAGCAGTGAAAGTATCTAGCTTCACTCAGGATGAAAACCCAATAATTCCAATTTCATCCCGGAACAATCTTCTCTCTCTCGCTCCCTTCTTTCCCTCCCATTCTATTTATTTTTCTCTATTGCGGTTCTCATTCATCTTTTCTGCCTCCCAACTCTTAACTCCATTTTTACTAGGCACCTGTTTCTGTGTTAGTATGTTGCACAAAGCTATAGACTATGGGACTAGTAGACAGTTCCTACCTTCCTAAGAGGGAACGTAGCCACTAATTTAGGGCAGCTGAACCTTGCTACCACTGTATTTTCTCCCATCTGGTTGCATTACGGTAGGTTCAAAAGATCATACTGAGCCAACTGTGACTAACAGAGGAGGCTGAACTGAACTGTAGAATGTGGAGTTCTCTTTTTCTCATGAGGTGGTTCTCGGCCCAGGTACCGCTACTCTGCTTCCTATCTTGCAAGTTGCTGCCTTGGAGATACAGGCACTCTGAATGCAGCTTTCCCCCTCTGTTTGCTGCTTTGTGGTCTGAGTCAGCGATACTCAAAGTCGTAGTCTGCAGACCAGTGCCAGGGCATAAGCCATTAGCTTGCAGTCTGTGCAGAGAAAGAAACAGCTGTGGCGAAAGGATAAAAAATGGTGCCATCTCTCACATCGCATAGCTTAAGAACCCTTAGTCTAAGCTATTTTTGCTACAGCTTTTGCTAGTCATTTTTGGGGGGAGTTAGCTTCTTACAGAATCTCTTAATAAGGCCTGTTGTCCTGACGAAGTGTTACGTATGTCAGGGTTACAGCAGTCTATCACTATGGGATTAGACAGTATTGTAGGAAGCAGTTTTTAAATGTTGGCCCTATACATGTTTTTGTCTACAACTTGCAAAATCTGACCGCTGACTATGCTGGTTTGTGCTTCTAGATGAAAGCTTCCCTGCTTCTCCATATCCTTATCAGGAGCCACTCTCCCTCCTGGCTGACATATACCAGTTTCTCAAATCTAGAAAGTCCTATCTACATATTATTCATATTCTTTCTTCATTATGAAAATCATCAGGTGGATCATGAAATAATGGAACAGCTTATCCACACACACCATAATTTCCCATTCAACACTCCTTTCAAAACAGCAGGCTTACCTGAGGCAGTCAAAATCACACTACTGCCCCTATGCTCACCCTCATGTCCACATGGGAACAGCTATACTGATCAAAGTCAGGGTTAAGTCTGCTTTAGGGATTACAGAGCTAATATAGGAAAAGTGTTTGTATGTTCAAAACCACCTTTTAAGAGAGCCTGTATTCCATTTACAACAACAAGCCTGAGTACCAACTGCCTTTGAACAAGAAAGCAGGAGACTTTCCATATTTGATGTGACATTACTGTCTTTTCAGAAAGTCATTTTACAGTGCAATCCTATGCATACCAAAGAGGGAGTAGGTAGCATTGACTTCAATGGGGCTTACCCCTGGATGAGTAGATATAGCCTGCACTACAACCTGAGTGATTCTGCAAGGGGGCCTTTATACTCACCAGAGCCCTCTTCTTACTTTAGCTTTTCCCTGCATATTCCCAATGAAGGGAAAATTCAATTAAATACAGTAGAGTAATCTTCCCATAACATGCGTTTGGGTTATTGTCACTTCAATCACTTTAAACCGATTCTGTTTTGTGCGGATACACAGCGCATGTGCATGCAAGTGCAGACAACAATGAGTCACTCTATAACAGAAGTGGGGATGCTCTAGAACCCAAGGGCTGCACATGTTGTCACTTTGGACTCCCTCAGAAAGCTACAATGCCCAGTCACAGCTGCCATTTTGACAGAAATGCTTTGTCATTTTCAACAATTGTTTAAAGAAAATTAAGGTTGTTTCAGGGTGGGTGGAGTACCCTGATTCAGTACCCTGATATGCCACAAATGAATATTCTTTAGCTAAAAACCAGCGTTATTTGGCTGACAGCGGAGAGGGGGAGAATCTAGAGTAAGGGCTTCTGGTTGCTATTACCACATAAGTTCTCTGAATCAGACAAGTTGTGCACAGAATCACATAAAGGACCAGATGCAGCATGGCATCTAACCTTTGTTTAAGGCCTCCACAAATTATGATCAGAAGCATTTCACCATAAGCTATTTTAGCTGGGGCAAAGGTGCTGACAATCAAAATCTTCACTCCAGAAGTTGTTCTACATTGTCTACTGGGAAGGACTCAGTAGTGACTTCATTCTATTAGAAAATGGCAGGACTGAGAAGTAGAACTGTAGCATTAATGTCTAATAGCCATAATAATAACAAAAAGAGACAACACAGCATGTCTCTGTGGCAGAGATAACACAAAAACTTGCCAGCAATCATAACTTTATGGTGGTATTACATAAAGGAAAGTTTTAAATTAGAGTCCTTCCTCCACATTCGCAGGTTTGACCTTGGTGAATTTCATTATTCATGAGGCATACATGTGCCTCCCCCATTCTCCTCCTTTCACTGCCTTGCATTTTGTCAGGTGCAGAGAAGGTAGGCAAATGGCTGGACAAAAGGCAAGGGAAGGGCGGGAGACATGTACATGCCTGCCTTCTCCCTTAAAGAGCATCTCCCCACCATTCCCTCGTGTCTGGCCTCAGATCTGAGAACCTGCGCCAAGGGAAAAGGCAAAGGAATGGGGGTGGGCAAGGCTCACATGCACCTTCCTTTTCCCCTACAGAGCTCCCCCCTTGCATCTGGGTTTGGAGTGCAAAAGGTATGGGAATGGGAGCGGAGAGCCCTCGAAGGGAATGGGAAAGGGATCATGGCGGGGACTTATCTGCAGTTTTTCCACTTTCACAAGGGTTCTATGCTCCAAACCCTCACAAAAGTGGAGGGGCCACCATAGTACTGAAGGATAAAAATTTACTGTAAAAGAACCTTTTAAAGGCAGCAAGGCAGGATGGAAAATGCACTACCTGAGAGAACTAAACCTCAGGAAGAACTTCCTGATGGTCAGAGCCGTCCTGTAGTGGAATATGCTGGCGTGGAGTGTGATGGAGGCTGGAGGTTTCTAAGCAGAGGCTGGATGGCCATCTGTTGGGAATGCATTGATGGGTGTTCCTGCATGGCAGGGGTTGGACTGGATGGCCCATGTGGTCTCTTCCAACTCTAGGATTCTATGAAACATACACTTTGCTCCAAGGAGCTCTAGTGCAACTTGTTGTATTTTGAGTATAAGGCTACTCCATCCTGGCTCCCCTTCCAGCTGGAAAACTCCTGATTCATGGTAAGAAGGCCTGGTCCAGTTAGAAAGTACAGTTCAGAGTACAGAATCTCCATCAGTGAAGTAGCAGTCATCAGCAAGGAGCTGCCGATAAATATGCTATCCCTTCACCTTAGAGATGATCCAATAATGTTCCCTTTTTGCAAGAGGTGCAGAGGCTTTTTTATGCAGGAGGAAATCTGGAAAGGCTGAGCCTCAAAAAGCTGAGCCATTTCTATGGAAACCTGTCACCAACCATAACTAGAAGCACTGTATAAATAACCAAAGCAAGTAACAGGTTGCATTCCCTGTGGAAAGATCAAATTCTCCCAAACAGTTCTGGTGAGATGTTTAATATTATTCATTGAATTTATACCCTGCCTTTCTCCCAGGATGGGATCCAACGTGGTTTACAGTGATTTAAAACAATATCTTATTTTACAAAAGTTAAAAAAGAATTAAATGACAATATTATTTTAAAAATGCTTAGCAGTTAAAAACACACTTAAAAATTACCTAAATAAAACATAAAAAACAGTACCCACTTTCACACATGCTACTGCCACCCACATGCACAAAGTGTTGCTACTGTCACTGAAGTTCTCTTGTTAAATTGTGCACAATACTGTGTGTCATTTATAAATGATCCCTCTCCAAGTGTGTTCACGTGCTGCTCTAATCTCCCCGCTTGAAAACATATTCCAGGATCAGAAGTACTTCTCCAAAAGATAGTCCTACTTGGTGGTGATTGTACAAAGCCAAATTTTTCATGCCAAAATTTGCATTCTTCATTATCTAGTTGAGTAAAAAGCAGAAGTAGAGACATAAAGATTTCAGAATGGGGCAGAACTGCAATACCAGTGAGTAACAGCTGTAATAAAAAGGGTTTGTTTCTTTTTCTCTATGGGAAAATATCAATTGGAAACCTGTCCCATAGCTATATGGTGGCTAGTGCCACAAACAATCTAATTTTCTTGTCCAGACAACATTGGCCAGCTTTTTAAAAGTACCAGATCTTGTCAAACTAGTTTTAAAGCTGTGGGCCACACCACTAAGCCTTTCTGACATAAACTATGTGTGACTTACTAGTCAGTATGCTTATCACCAGGAAATAAGTAATTTAAATGATACAATTTCTCTAATTTTAATTTCAGAACTGCAACTTGTTAAATCAAAGGGCCAGCTCCTTCCCTTTCCTCCAAAATAGAGAAGCAGTCTCAATTTACAGTTTAAACTTTTCTGTCCTAATACTGTTTTACCTATAGACTTAGAGCTGAGGGAGGTAGAGACCTGGGAGGCAGAGACAAGAGACCTCGCAACACAGGACATTCTCTCTAAGCATGATCAATCCTTGGCATCTGAAACAATGTCAGGCAGCTGAAATCAGAAGGAACCTTTGTGGGAACTTGAAGAGCTGCTTTTACTTGAAGTTGATAATACTGAACTAGATTATGGTGCAACAGTATATGTTAGCTTCCTACGTTCATATAACAAGACCAGTTAACAGCACATTCGAATTCTAATTGTATGAAACCTGATTCACAGATCAAACACATCGTTCTGGACACAAATCAGCTGATCATAACTGTTACTTTAGACTTACTTTCTGCACTGGAAACTCAACATCTGCCTGTTTTCATGCACTTATTTTTGCACTTATGATATGTCTAAACAGTATTCAAACCATCAGGCAGTGCAAGATTATCTCTGGGTTAACTTCACAACTTTATCTGTTCTGGATATCCTTAGCAGCCACATCTACCTTTAATTATGTGTAAGTCAGACATCAATGCACAATTAGTTGCATGAGAATGTGGACAGGAATTCATATTTAAACAAAGACTATAATGTATATTTCATCTAAAATAAAACTGTATCTTTCTCCTGATACATATCAGAGTATGTATGAAAATTATGTCTATAGTCTTCAATCCAGTCAGTAAATTCCAAGTATAAAGATCTTGTGGTCACATACACCTGTGCCTTGTAATTCTACCACTTTTTCCTATCATGAGCATATGTTTACAGTAATATGGCCAGTAAAAAATTCATATACTATTGATAATCAGAACAATTAAATATCTGTTCCTTACTCTCTTAAATCGTCTATATCTGTTGAATCCAAATGTCCCTTTTCCCCCCTTGACTTTTTTTTTGTTTTCTGTACAAGTCTACAGTATCTTAAAAAAACTTGTCAATAGCTAAAGAAAATCATTAACAGAGTGATTAATTATAAAACATGAAACATAAAACTCCTAAATTCTAATACATATCCATCCTCTTTTCATATCTTGTCTATATCACACCTATAACTATTGCAAGATTGATAATTTAATTAATTAACTTCTGTACTATTCTATACCAGAAATATAAATATAAGTTACAGTCCCACTTAACTTCTTTTACTAGTTACTGTTATTTTACCTATCCTAATTTCTACAATTATTGCTTGCTGGATTGCAACCTATTCAATTTTTCCCATCTAAAAATGAATCAAATCATTCTAACTAATTGGTTTGAATACCCATACCTAAAGTTGCCTTCCTACCTCATATGTATTCCCATATGGGTGCTACCATTTCCCATCCATTTCTGGTCTACATTATCAGATTTTCTGACGACAATATCCAGATTTTATCATATTCTAGCATTTCATATAATTTCAGTGCCCAGTCTTCTGTACTCGGAGGCTCTGGTTGTTTCTAAAGCATAACCTGGCTGCCATGATCATATATAATAAAATCCTATATATAATAAAATCACTCACTTCTTGATACGGGGAGGGAAGAAGGGGGGAGTGAGGAAGAAGGGATGTATTGAGTGCTATCAGAATATTTATTTAAGCAAATATTATAAGGAAATTTTTTCAAAAATGCCACTGTATAACTTTATTACTGTAATCTCTCCACTCATTGTGTTCTTTTATATATTTCAATAAATTAATTTAAAAAAATTAATCAAAATAATTCTTTGTGATCACACATATAAATGTGTCTCTCCATTTATTAGTATTTTGGACAGCCCTTGCCCCTTCTAGAAACATAATTTCATGACTATTTAGTGGAAGTTCTCTTTACTGCAATAAAAAATGATCCACAGTAAAGTGTTTGTGGAGTCATGTCCTACATTATATGCTTTTTAATTTCTTCATTATAGTGTAAAGGACCAAACCTTCAGAGAAGCAAGTGGTTTTATTGAACATCAGGAGTTTCCAGTTAATACGGCACACTGTAATTCAAAAAAGGATGTTTGCAATTGCTAGTACAAAAACAACTGACAGTGACAGGTTGTGCCACTATGTCTTCTGGAGCAGAAGACAAGATGGATAGAGGTGGAGCTGACAGGTCACCATGAATAAAACCAAGCAGATCTAATTGTCCATTTCTACCCATCCTTGAATCTTGTATGCAGACCTAAGCATCTCTTTGTCAAGAAGCTGAACAGTTGTTATGAGGATAATTTTTACTCCCTTTAGAAATCTTTCAAAATTACGATAGTTGGCAACCTGTAGTTAAGAAGCAAAAATGTCCTTTTGCATTCATTTCCTAGAATTTTTTTTAAAAATATGTTTTTCTACACTTACATTCATTTCCAGTAAAAATACAAACGGAAATATAAAATAGCTCTAGAAGTAGCGTACTGTTTACCCACTTGATGGGTGAAAGTTTACTGACACACTTGGGAAAGCCTACAGACTGTGTCAAAAACCATAAAGAAACAGCCAAGGAGAGAGCAAGTATCTATACAGTTTGAAAAGAGCTCAAATAAAAATCAGTCCTATTATACTTTAAGTCATTTTAGAATAAATTAACAGAGTTTTTCATCTCCAGCTTTTAAACCCTGATAACTATTTAAAAGTGGTTTTTGTTTTTTGCTTTAGTCTGAGGGGAAAACATGAAGTTCTGACATAAATGTACTGAATACCTAGTTAATTATCTAATGTTTGGGAGAGGATGGCAAAAAACCTTCCCTTTTCAGTATACAGCTTTTAAAAAGTTGAAAAGCAGCATGTGGGAGATCAATCCTGTGCAGATTTACCCAGAAGTAAATTACCGCCACACAGCAGATGCCTGTGTAACATTCCAATCCAGAAAATATGAACAAATTCAGCCTCACTGAATGAAAGCCATAAGTACAGCTTGGAAGAGGTCTAATTGAGCTACTACAGTTACCACAAAACCAGGCACCACTATTCTGTGATCCGTGTTTTCCCAGACTTCTAGTCTGTTTCTCTTAACGGGACTGTAAAAGTAATGTTAATAATCAATAAAACCAAAAGTTTTCAATTAACAAAAAAGTAAAGCAGATTAAACTATTTTTCACACTTCCACATGCTTTCAACTCTCTTCTCCTCTGTTTAAATTACACACAGAGCTGCAGCAGACAGATTTGTGTGTGGATTTACTCAGACATGAACTCACCACCACTCAGGTAAAGGCACCACTTTCCCTCAAATGTTCCAATCTTCTCCCAGACCCCACAACCCTCCCTAACTCATTACTGTTGATGCACACAGTATAAAAGTCACCTGAAGTCACCTGCAGAAGATGTGACCTGTCCCCCTAATTCCTCTCCTTCTGGTCTTCCTTGGTATGAAGCCCAAGAAAAAATAATCAAGCAAATGATCAAAACATAACACTTTCTCCCACACTCCAGTCTGCTGCAGCTCTGCCTAAACAGCAAATAAAGCAAAGCACTTTTGTATCGCTCTGTTAAAAACAAGATCTTTTGGAGGTGTTCCATTCACAGGGCTGCAAGAAGCTGGAGCTGATGTGATGGCATATAACTGCAACCACTACCACAATGAATCCCAGGGCAAAAAACGAAAACTAGTTTGCTGTTCTCCTGAGTGCGTGAAATAAAGTTGCTCTTCAAGGCAGCTTTCCTTCTATCTGCACCAGTGAACTTCTCTATAAAACAAAACAAGGCAATGTTTGTTTTCCTGCAAACATCAATGCAAACAAACTGTAGCAGTGCAGTAACCCTCCCAGGCCGGGCACTAGCACACCAGCTGACTAGCCTAAGGCAATTTTTCCTTCCCAACACATGTTGCTTCTGTCTCCCTATTGCTTCAGGGTAGAAGAAACTTTTGCCCATGAAGACCATTCCTGTATCTTTTTGGAGAAAAATGTGTGGCTGTTAGTTTTTCTAAGAAGGGACTTGCCTGCTGAGCTCTGCAAAAAAGTAAGATTGAGAGATGACTAGGAAGGAAGTTTAACAGAGAATGTCACAACCCATGAAAAGGATGTAAATATGGTTGCAGGCACAAGTGAACTGACTAGGGCCAGTCTGAGGCTTTGGATTGTGGGGAGGGTCCCCCTTTCCCCCAGTGGACCAGCATCTATTGCTCCCTACCAACAACATAGCAATATTCCAGTAACATCACAAGAGGCATTTAGTTTTCTGAAAACGCTGCTTTAAAATAATATTTTTATAAATATGATTTTTAAAAAGTGTGTTATTTAAAATTTTAAACCATGTGGCACATATAACTCCTGCATGCTTCAAGCATTATATTTATCAAATATTTTAAAATATGATCCTTGAAGCACACAGGAATTATTTCTGTGAAATAGTTTAACACATAGTTGAATAATACTTTAGAACAGGAAAAAAAATCCGGTATGCTTCCAGACCCACCTCAGCACTACCTTTCCATGGAGGTGAGATTTTGTGTTCCTGTAAGGCAAGAGGCTACATTAAAAGGTAACACTGCTACTAACAGGACCTTCCAAGTCAGACAAGATTTTCCTGAGAAGCCAGACTAACTGTGTCAAACAGCTTCATGGGCAGCATCGGTAATGTGTGTTTGTATATGTACATGTACAGGAAGGGAGACACTTGTGGAAGATCTCTCAGAAACAATGGCAGTGGCACTTGTTAGCTAACTCTTCTTAGTACGAGCAGAAGGCATTTGGTAAACCACTAGAAGTGCCTTTTACCTTCCAAAAATGCCTTTTCCCTCCAAAACCCTATTATGATGAGACAATCCAAAATAAGCAATAGATAGTGCTGGAAGACAAGACTCTCAGATCAGAAGGCAGTCAACTGGAAACAAAAAGAACAAGGACAAATAGCATTGTGTCTAATTACTGGGTTCAAGTCAAAAGGATGCTCAGCTGCTAACATACTCAGATGTGAAATCTAAGTCCGTAACTTCACAATGCATATACAGAATATATATGTGGAATGTGAGATGCATGAGTTAGGTGAAGCTAGAAATTGTAAAACAAGACAAAGAAACTATAAACATTGCACAACTTGGGGTGAATGAGTCAAATGGATAGGATGGGACATTTCCTGTCCAGTAAGTTCTCAGTAAATAACAATCAAAAACGTAACAGGGCAGCATTAATAATTAGACCATATTTAGCCAAAGGAGTGAAAATAGCAATAAAACATCACGAAAAACCTATTAATATAATATTCCAAGTTTATGCCTCAACTGAAGAGGTAGAAGGGAAAAAAAACCTGAAAGATTCTATGTCGGCATTAATGGTCTCAAAACAGAACATGTTGATAATCATAAGCAATTATGAAATCAAAAGGAAACTGAAACTAAAAGTTAGGACACTGAATGATCAGCTGGGGAATACATAGCATGAGAAGGGCAAACTAAAAAGATAATGAAAGCAATAAACACAGTGAAGAACTATAGAGATGAGATGAAAGGACGACAGATTACTTCAAGAAAGAACCTTTTGACAATGAACCCACAATTTGAGAAAGTGAAGCAGAAGAGGCTCTTGAAGCACTCAAAAGAAACTGATCACCAAGGATAGATGGTATACCAACACAGCTGTTTCAAGATATAAAAATGGAATCCAGCCAAATTCTAATATAAATCCGCCAACCAATATGGAAAGTAAAACAATGGTCCACAGACTGGAAATGCTCAATATGCAATCCAATCCCAAAGAAAATTCCCAAAAAATTTACCAGTGATGGTAATAACTTTCAGACCATTGCATTAATACAAAGCAAAGTGATACTAAAGATTTTATAATGCTAAGATTTCTGTCATGTATAGAATGTGAAATGCCAGATATCTAACCTGGATACAAAAAAGGGAAAAGCACTAGAGTTCATATTGCAAGCATGTTGGCTAATGGAGTATACCAAAGAAGTTCAGAAGGAAGCCATGATCTATTTTATAGATAAAAGAAAACCTTTGACAGTGTATATCTTAAAAAAAAAAAATTGTTCTAAAAGAAATGGATGTGCTACAACATTTGATTGTTCTGATGTGCAATATCAACTCTTTTTGCAGTATGACTTTTCTGAGTAATTTTATAGTTACAAGGTATGCATATTCAGTGCTGATGTGTCTCTCTTACCACAGACTAGAAGCTTGCAGCACAATCCCCATGTAACTAATTAGTTACCTCTGAATAATAAGAATGTTTAGAATTACTTTTAAAAACTGTCAGCTAACTACTTGTGGGAGCATTAGAACTGTAAGTACTTTTTAAAATTAACTTTTAAAGTTCTGGTTAATTTTTAAAACAATTATGGCCAGTACTACCTTTTCCCTTAATTTGTTTTTAAGATCAAAAAATCTTAAAAGAATTATCTTAAGTTTGACAGTTTGTCAAGAGCAGTTGCTCACTATGCAAAAGCAGAAATTTCTCCATTTACATAACTATGAGAAGAGGCATATACTGGACAGCATTCAATGGAATCTGAGGAAAAAAAGGGGAGATACAAAACCTTCTGGAGCCGAAAATCTCATTCCATTTGCTGGATAGTATACTGCTCCCGAAGAAGATCACTAAAATATATACACAGGTTGAGACGCTTGTCAAAATAAGAGATAAACACCATCCACTGAGCACTTGAGAGATGTAGCTCTCTTTTTTAACTTAGACTTAATTACGAGAGACAGTTCTGGGGGTAGATACTGAGAGGACCTCCAAAACTTCCTGTGACACTAAAATGACTTCCTAAACCTTTGCTTGTTGGGAACTCTTGAGTGCTTATCCGGAGCAACTGCAAAGCTTTAGATAAGTTTAGATATGTTTCCTGGTCTTCTGAATTGCAGGATTACATTTGGGAGCTGCCTCCCCCACCAAAACTGATTTCAGCTGGATCCGTTTGCCAAAATGTCTGTTTTTCCTTAAATTATGCAAGAAACTATATGCTATCCCATTCATACAATGATTTTAAAAACTGATCACATGTGCTGGTAATGTCTTGCCTGATCTCCCACTTCAATGTGTTTAAGGGTATGGGTCAGATTACATCAGTCTAGTGAACCAGCTTCTTGTTCAGGGCTGCCAGAAAATAAATTCTGTCTCCTCTATTAATTTATAAACCACACTCTCACATTTCTGGTAGATTAGGTATAAAGTGCCTAGTAAGATAACGAATAACACATTCACATTTGTGTGCCTTCTATTGAAAGAAGATTCCCAACTATTAAGTCTGCAAAAGCTCTGCTAGCTGAAGCAGCTTGATTTGAGCTGAAATACTACCAATATAGAATGTCAACATAAGAGCTATTCAAAGCATGATGTAAAAATAGCAACTGAAATATGTAGCAGCACTGTTCCTGCTTCCTTAAAGCAATGATCCAGCTAAAGCAGTATGACTGCATGGCTCAGATATTTCCTCCCCAAAAGGATCAAGGCAGAAACAAGTGACAACCTCTCTCATAGTGTGACGTTTTCTAAGGCTCCAAGTATAAGCAGTCTTAATAAGGACTAAGACTCACTGAAATCAATGGGATGTACTACAGTTTAGTTTAATCTGGTTTATCATTTTTATGCAGGTTGTCTGTAAGATACCCAACAAATAGGCTTACCAAAAAAAAAGGGGGGAAATATATCATAAAAATCAGCATTCTTTTCTGGCAAAATATGACTAGAATTGTATTAGAAATAAAATATTTAAAGTTGCAAGAAAGAGGATTAAGTACTAAGTTGTATGGGGGATCAATGCTTGCACATTAGGATGACAACACTTGGGCTGAAGCATGATGACAACAGGATGGCTACATAATTTTTTTGTTATCTTTTTACATTGTTAAAAAAAACTTCAAGTCAAGAACTAGAAATATTTATGTAACAAGAATGTGAAGCCCTTTCATATACTTTCCAATAAAAACACAATATAATACACACAGACATGAGAAACTCTACCTATGGAAGATGACTGTGGGCTGATCAAAAGGTCCTCTTGGACTTGTTCGCTTCCTGGAACTGTCTGCTGATCACTGAGAGAACTTTGTGATGCACTCACAGGCTGTGATACTTCCTCATGAACCTCCTCATCACTTAGCCTTTCCACTTTTACACGCACATCCTCTTCGATCACCAGAGGTGAACTTGCTTTTGTGCTCTCACAAGTCACATAATCAGTAATTCTTCTAGACGCATCAGATGGACCAGGCACTTCTAGAGTCCGAGAATTTTCTACTTGTTTCACCTTCTCTGACTGAAGTCTTCGGTCAATTCCAAAAGGGAAAGTCCAAGGAAAAGCTAAAGAAGAGTCTACTGGGTGATTTCTAGACTCTGCATAAGAAGCTGTAGGGTTAAGAACCTGTGGAGAGTTTGTCTGAGTGCTACATTTAAGTGGACTTTCTGGCGACATTACTATGTAGCTTTTGCGTTTCCTCCGTGACTCTCTACAAACAGGAATGGTTCTTTCTACCACGCTGCATTCTGAGGACACAGGGGAAAGGCTGCCATCTCGAGAAGTGAAGTTGCAGTTTGCACTGTTTTCCTGTCCTGTATCTAACACCTTCTCTTGTTGGCTACTTGGAGTGTTCCATAAAATACTGGACTTCATGAACTCAGAACAAGTGCTAGCAACACTGAACATTTGCATATAGCTAGCTGCAGCTAAGACATCAATAATATTTTCTGTGTTAATAGACAACGTTGCTGTATATGCATATTCCAGGAGGGGCATGAATCCAGTCACTGTCACATGATGCAGGTCAAGTACACTTTTACTGTCATCTTCTGCTTGACCAACCAATTTGGAACGAAAGAAGTCACTGCAGGCTGCCAATACCACCTTGTGCGCTCTGAAGATTTTGTCTTGGACACGAATAGTAATGTCACAAAAATGTCCATCGTTACGTAACATATTAAGCTTTCCAAGCATCTCCTGACTGTGAGCAGGCGAATTGTGGGTAAAAGTTTTGACACCCATTTTTTGTCTGCCTTTTTTGCCAATATCCACAAAAAGAGATCAAAGTAGACCTAAGGGAGGAAAAAAAAATCCAGTAAACAAAGCAATTTCCATACAATAAATTCCATCATACAATATATGAATACATTCACTATAAAAATACCTCAGTGTTTGGAATTCATCTGCAAACATCACAGTAGCAAATACTCAAGTCTAACTCCAGAAACATCCTGGTCACTTACTATCACTACTATGCTACTACCCACTTGAAGTAATCATTACATTAGTTGCTTATCCAGAAATAACAGGTAAATATATAGCTGAAATCCTGTGTTCTAGTTAGTAAAGGAAAAAATAAGATGGGTTGCTGACCACAGTTTAATGTTAAAAACAAGTCCACTTGTACTTGAAGTTCAACTGCCTCATACTTTTTTCCCTCTATTGTATGAGCTGGATCTGTAGTATATCTGAACTGAGCTAAACTGCAATTTAAACAACTGAAAATCCTGGCTTGTTTCAATAAGCGATAGTTTAAACCAGTCTTCCTCATCCTGGTAGCCTCTGAAAGCTATTGCTGCCTAAGGATGATGGCAGATGTACTCCAGCATATATAGATAGTACTGATTTGGGAGAAGTTAGTTTAAACTAACCATAGTTCCTAGTTCAGATACAATGGCAATGTGAAATTTAAACACATCAAGCGGATGATTTAAACAATCTTTTCTTCTCGGTTACTCCGCAGAAGAAGAAAGGCAAGAATGGTTGCACTCAAAGTTCACACCAGATTGTTCACATAATGCTAAATTACAGTCAGTGTCATACCTGTACTGGGCTACTGATGTTGGCAGTACAATATAAAGATTATTCTCAACAGTGAAATCTTAAAAACTGTGGAGTTTCATTTGGGTAATTAACAATTAGGTTAGAGTTAGAAGAGGATATGGGTGGAGAAAAGGAGGATCAAAGGTATATGTATCCATGATATCACATTGCTATTATTTAAAATGACTCACATTATAACCTCATGTCTACTTTAACGGAAATTAGCATGAGACTTCATTCTGAGTAGAAACATAAATATTTGTATCTTGAGGGTATCTTCAAGATTTCACAAAAGTTTTTCATAGTTTCTTTTCTTTTTTTTGGACTTGCTAGAATTTGATCTGTGGGGGGGGAACCCCTCAATTTTGTCCAAAAATTATTGAAACCAATTGCCCAAAATAAAATATTTTTTGAACAAACAACATTTTGCACAAACATCTGTAAATGAGAAAAAATAAGTGAAAATATGCAAAAGTTTATAATCGCAAAAACATGTTTGAATTTTTTTCATACTTATGTAGTAAAATAAAATAAATGAAAAGTTGTATCTCAAATTCTGAGCAAACACACATACAACTGAATTCTTGAGTGTCTAAACTGCACTCCATATTCTTCTTAAAAAGATATAAACAGAGATCCTAGATGCATCTGCTAGCATGTAACACTTGCACACAGAACCCACTTAACATCTGTTGATCTTCCACTGGCCATTCAGTGGGTGGGAAAGAGCAGGGGCCATGAAAGCACCATCTAGCTATATTCTTAGAACTATATACACTGAAGAGGGTATCCTCCAGGACCTCCTGGTGGTCCTTTGGAAGTTCCAGAGGATGGTGTCATCTTCATGCCTCCAGGTCCAGAAATACTACAGGACACTGCTTGGTTACCCTCTCCTCTCCTCTCCTCTCCTCTGGCCACCGAATGGTTATAGCAGCAGTGGCCACAGAGAGGTTGGTTCCATGGACAGGGAGCTGTTGTAAAAAGAAAGCAGTGTATCCTTCCTTTGGCAATGACCACTACAAGGCACATGAAGGCATGGTTTTAAATTATAAATGCATACATCACTAAAAAGTTTCCAGCCATAGTCAGCCCATCAATACAAAATTTCCATCTAAATGTAGGGCTCCCATCAGTCTAATCGGTCAGTGTTTGAGATCATATACAAACAAAATACTGTTAACAAAATGTTTAAGGACCATTAGCTTCTACTATGCAGTTAGAGGATCATGAACCAAAAAGATTTACTCTAGTGGCAGTTATTTCTTGTTGTAAATTAGTTGTTGCTTTGTTGAAATACTGACAATTGTGACCTCATTGTTTTGTCTTATTCCTGCATTCTCATATTGTAAATTACTTCAAGAGAAAATAATTTATGTTCTGGAGCGCAAAATCAATTGACTAGCATTACAAAGATCACATGGTTTGTCTATTTCAATCACTGGAAACGATAAAGGAAAGATTTACAATTTAACAAGGCAGTCTCATTAGATGTGTGGATTTAGAATCTTGCCACATTTGGTAAAAAAATTATTTTTGCACTATATAGGAAAATCAATGTTCAGAATGCTTACTAGTTAGTATAAATCAGTTAAAAAGACAGCCACTCCACTAAATTCAAAGAACTGCTGATTATAAACTGTACTCATCTATTTAGTTTTCTTATTTAACATCTATCTGCCAACTGCTTGGCTCCAAAGGGACCTTCTCACAAGGTACTTCGTATCATTATTTCAACTATTATATGGCTATTAAATTCTTATGGTAGTACAGGTTAAATATCCCTTGTCTGAAATACTTGGGACCAGAAGTATTCTGTATTTTGAATTTTTTCAGATACTGAGATACAGTATAGGCACCTGTATATAAAACAGTCTAGGGCAGCAGCAAAGGCAGCAGTATACCCCAGCTGCCAGGCACACATTCTTTGTGCTCCCCTGCATCCAGTCAGAGGAGAGGCATGGGAAAGAGCCAAGTCCGCAGTCAAAGTTTGCATAAGTGGCAGCCATGGTGGTGATCGCTGCTCTTCCACTGCTATCCTCCAGCCAAAGTGAGATCTAGAGTGGAACACACCAGCAGTGGCTGCTGGCGATCATCTCCATCTTGGCTAAGAGAAAAGCCTCCCACCTAAAAACCTAGCCCCCTTTTCTCTCCCCCCAGAGTCCACTTCCCAGTCAGTGCTTTTCCTACCCAAGTCTTATGTGGATGGGAACTCAGCAACTGCAGCAAACTCCAGCAACGGTGAGGCTGACAGCCACCTGCTTCTCCTGCTCATTCTGAGGCTAGAGTATTTGTGAGGCTGGAGAAATATGCGAGGATCTGTGAAACGGCATGAGGCATGGATTCCCACCATTTCGAAGATCTCTGTGTCTCTCTTCAGCCTCACAGATACAGTACTGGCACGTAAGTGTTGTAGCTTCAAAACTTTTGGATTTTGGAGCACTTCAGATTTTGGAATTGTGAACAAGAGATATGCAACCTGTATACTGTTTTTATATCAATGTAACTCTTAATTTAATTTATATGTCTTGAAGAATTTCTGTTGAAATTTTTCTTCTAAGAGACAGTTTAAATATTTTAAATAAATATATATAAAATAATGAAGAGAATTTTCTTCTGCCTATCTTTCATCTGGAAATATTCATTTATCAGTTTTTGGAACAATTTCTAGTTTTTAAACTAAAATTTCACATAACTTTGAAAGGAAATAATGAATAAATCCATAGCTCAGATTCTAATAAAGGACTCCTGCTGGAACAGCACAATCCAACTAAAATGGAATGGCCACTTTCCTTCCCTGTGTACACTCAAAAATAACTCTGGAGGAACCGAGCTTTCTGTCAGCGCAAGGAGAGCTTCAAGGGGAAGGGAAAAATGTTCTGCCACTGTGATGTTTAGGCCACTTTGAAATATTTTATCCTTTTGTACTCAACACAAGCTGGACATTGACAACTTGAGGGAAAGTCCCATGGGTTCTGTTCTGATGAACAAAACTCTGTTTGCCTTTCTAAATACCACAGTGATTGACACTGCACATGTTATGCAAGGAAAACAAAGATTTTCTCAATCAAATTCATGTTCAGGGAGCCATGACTACTGGAACACTGTGTAATTCAAGTAATGTAAAGCTTATAATCTGCAACACAAACAATAAATTTAATATTGGTACTTGCTGACATAATTTATATATATTGAATTTCTGATTATGGACCCAAGCTTGCCATCCAAAAAACAGTACTAGTGCAACAGAAGAACCTGACTACTTATTCTCCTTCCCCTCTTGCCCTGTGGCAAAATTCAGGTGCTACTTGCTTCAGGAAATAGATAAGGAATGTGGGAAGTTGTAAAAAAAATGTGAAACCTCTCTTGTTGTACCTTACAAGGTAGGTTATCTTCTCCATGCTGTGACCCTGCAACTCTGTGCCAGACATATCCAGCAATAACTATGACTTGCAAGCCTGAAAAGAACTTACTACTGCTTCTCAGTTCCAGTGGTATTCTCCTTGGGCTGAGGGACTATTGCAATAATTCCTCCTGAGTGAACATCTTTAGTCAAAACACAAATTGTGACAATGCTCTACCTTTAAGAATGTTTTAGTTCTCTTACTTTCCATAACTTCTCACAAAATCCCTCTGCTCATGTTTTATAATAAATTATATAAAGTTGATGCATTTCCATACTATCAATAACAGAAACTAGCATACTAGTAACCAAACTAATAAAGGACTACAAGCCTAACAACCACCCTGTATAGCTTTATTTTATGACAGCAGCCAATCACTGATGAAAACCCAGGTAGCAGTAACTCTATCTTCTTATTCTTGTAACTGTGCCAAAGCAGCTTCTGCCTAAGATCTCAAAAATCCAATGGCTTATATAAAAGACTTTATCTGAGAAGATCTAGAGATGGACATTGGCCTGTTGTCCTCTATGAAATAAACTTAGCACAGTCCAATGTAATTCAGAATGACTGAAAGGCACCTGTGGCTTGCCAGGGCCTCTGACTATACAAAGCTGAGAAAAACTGTGAACAAGTACAACACTATTTTTACTTGAGTAAGTTATTCTTAACTTGAAAAAGTATCAATCAAGCAAGACAGCTCATTAACCTTGCTTTCAGGAATTCCTTGGATGCAATCTATGGAGTCCATAATTTCAAAGGATAATGAAAGACCTATTAGGCAACTGATTCTCCAATTCAAAGTTTCACGATCTGTGTACATACACAAAAACTACCATGATATTTGCTGCATTTATTCTATGTAGAAGCAAGGCAATGAACTGGGATAATATGGAAATGAAATCTTTTAATATTATCTAACGTTCCGCCCTAACTCTGTATCTCAAACCTGCAAGCAACCAAATCTGCATGAAGTCAATAGTTCTGGATCCTTAGTCAGGCAAAGATACTGAAATATAATTGTTTCATTTCATTTTGCACATGAGCAAAATATATAATGCTTCCACAGTGCAATGTATCGGGTTGGATGATAACTGTAACTATACTTCCAAAGCAAAGATAACTAAACTGTCAACGTCATATACGAGGCACAAAAGGATGTCGCTCTTTTGAAACCTGAGCACAGCAAGATGGCAACCTTTCCAGTAGTATTTCTTGAGACAGTGAAGAAACTACAAGAGATGAGTCAACATTTACAAGTGCTTGAAGTGTTTACTTGCTCTATCTGATACTGTGGCTGCTTTCAGTAATACTCATGGGTTTCTAAATACAGCACAACTTTCTCCCTAGAGTGGACACCTAAGGTCAGTTTCTTAAGACAGTCTTATTCAAAGATACAAGTCTGGGTATAAATGGTGTCTTTACAAAGTACTAGCCAAGATATACCTTGCTGGCTCTCTGTTGCTTATGTGGATAGCAGTCCTGCATAGTTAAACCACCTAACTTCCACTGAAGATCACTGAATCTCCTTTCTTTCATACATCAGCTTCCTTAAATTGTTACCCTAATGCGATTTACAATATCAATTAGAAAAAGCCCATAAAAGGATTATGTATGATACTAAAATACTCAACTAAAATTAATTAATACTGACTTCTTCAACAATATTGTAGAGATACAGTAATACCCTCCTCAACCATAAAGGTTAGGCTGTTGAGCTTTCTTCACAAGCACATATACTTGCAAGCAAATATCACAGAAATGGTAGTTAGCTGTGTTGAATCCATATTTATTTGATCTACCCTGTTTCATTCTAGTATGCATTATCTTTGAGAATATGCGACAGACTGAATTTTTCTGTAATCTATTCTGAAAAAGTCAGAAGCTTCTCTAATTGTGAGATGCCACTGTCACGTTCTGAAGCTGCAGAATTCAGCTACCCCTGAATCTTAGATCTGAAACTCAAGAAGTAACAACACACTTTACAACAGACATTAAAACTTGCTGTGAAAGAAGACAGCCCTTCCAAGAGGGTCTTCAACTTTCTACTTCAGGCTTTTAAAATATTCACAGAAACACATGCACACCTTTTGCAGGGTTTCTCACTGATCCTTCTTGTGCTACTGCTGTTCTGATGTGTTCAAGGTGATATGTCTTCAGTAACCCACCCATTTTACTTACATAAGCCATTTCTTTAAAAGGAAGTGACTTTCAGGAATCTTGCTCAAGTTTAAACAAGACAAGTATCTGGCATTATCCCTTTCTACAATGACTTAACTGTGTACTGAATCATTTGTCTGAGTGACACTATTCATTGGTTGCTGGGCACCATCTTCCTTAAAGAAATCTAGTGTTGCCTTAACCGCCCCCCCACTCCAGGAAAGTCACTGTGAAGTACTGAAACCATTTGCTTGCAATACAATATTTGAAAATGTCTTTAATAAAAATAAAGTTTAAAAAGCTATTCACTGTAAGTTAACTTCAAAGGCTCTGCCCCCAAATAGTGTTGTTTCCATTGCATTGTTAATACTGTCACAGTAGCAGAAACCAGGCTGTCTTAGAAACATTACATGCGTGCATCGTGTAACATTGTGGTTTACATTTTATAAGTGAATCAAAGCTCCGTAAATGCACACATGACTGAACAAGCAGATTTCGGGGGGAAGGGTGCAAGGGAGGGTACAGATGAGAAAGAAAGTTGGACAAGCCTGTCCCTAGAAGGAGTTCTTCCTTTTCTTGCCCAGAGCCATAAGGAGAGATTTCAAGTGAACTCTGATTAGCATTTGTTGCAACTGCCTGAAAATAAATCCCTGGGACACTGCTTTTGTACTGAGCTTACATGACAGCTATGCAAGACTGCCTATACCTATCTGTTGGATATAAAAGGCACTTTACCAAAGCTCAGAGACCCATCTACATATTACTTCCAAGACACTTGGGATAAACTGGCAGTAAAAGTCTCTTCTGCCCTGAATTATCACAACACTTTCTTTATATTAATTGAAAAGAGTATGAGATGATAGGGAATTTCACCTTTGAAGCCAATATAGTTTTGTTTTATACAGACATTAGCTTTTACACAGAGAAGGTGAAATATTGTTGTATCTTTTGTCAATTAAAACCTGTTCAAGATAGCCAGTAATGAAAGAGTTCTTTGCAACTGTGGCCTCCAATGCAAAGGCATATACAAACTGTTTCTTTAAAGCTGTGTCAAGTTGAGAAACAAGTCCCTATACTTTTACCCCTTGAAGTGTTTGCCTTAATTTTGACAGTTTAAACCAGCTGTCTATTTTAGTCTGTTGAAAGTTAGATTTTCCCTTTTCTAATAAGTGATTCTTATATTTGGGCACTATCAACAACAAGCAAACTACTATAACAACTTGTGAATTTAGTGGCCTAAATACCCTAAGGGCACCAGATCCCATCTGATCTTGGAAGCTAAGCCAGGGTCTCCCCTGGTTAGTACCTGGATGAGAGACAATCAATGAACACCAGGTGCTGTTGGCTGTAATTCAAAGGAAGGAACTGGCAAAGCTATCTCTGCATATTTGCTGCCTTAGAAACACCTATGAAATTCATGGGGTTGACACAAGTTGTCAGGCAACTTGAAGGCACATATAGCATAATTGTTTTAATTATGTCATGTAGCTGGACAAATGTCACTGTATACACTTGATTGTGAGTAAAGAAACTTTACTTCCCATACAAAAGAAGAACTAAAACATACTATATGAATGCCCTAAATATTTAATCTTCCAAATTGATTTTGCTTATCCCCATCTCTGCGGGGGAAAAAAAAACAAACTTAGAAGATGCAAAAGTGGTGTAACATTTCTGAAGGACAACTCCAGTATGCCAGCAGTCCTCCATTGGTACTGTTAATTTACCACAAAGCTATGGCTTTGGCATGATGGGTAAAACCAAAATGACATCCATTTCATCCTGATTACGCAGTGTTTGCTGAATGTTCATAATAAAAGCCAGGACACCTGCAAACAGGGCACTTAACGAACAATAGTCCCTTAGCTGGTGCTGTGTAGTTGCTCCTGTTTCTTGGCCTTGTAGTTAGAGAAGTCAGAAAACTAACAGTAGAACTGCTCACCACTAGAAATCACACTTTACTGGAATACAATTATTTTTTGGCACAATCAAAGTTTCCTAAAGGCTAGTGCGATTAAAAAGAGCAACCAAATAAAAGATCTATCTTCGCCAACTGCACCTTGGCACTTCTAAGAAAATAACATAGTAATTACTTTAGATCACTATCTTAAATAAACACATTGGTTCAACATCAGATTGTCGACTACCCCCTGCTCCACTAAATAAAAACTTACTTCCAAGTAAACATGGTTAGGGAAACTATCACTATTTCCAGCTAAGATTAATGGAACTCCTGCTAAACAAGCTTGTATTTGCAACTTTAAACACTGTTGAGTTTTACCTGCTTACTGCAAAACTCTGATACAATCAAGAAGCTTGTCCCACAACGTTATAGCAAAATAAGTAAGATAGAGGTATTCACTTTGATTTGGTTCAGTAACCTTTCTTTCTCTTCCTGCAAGAGTGCTAGAAGGACAAGGTACCCACATGCAGAAAGACAAGAACGAATTCTTGTGCAACCTGTCCTATCTGCATGAAAGAAAACTAGTTTTTATTATCACTTATCCCAAGCCTTACAGTATTAAATATCTGCCTCTGAATTTCATCAGAAAGAAGTTTATAGCTAGTAGGCAGTAGGTTAATTGCACCAAGCACTTATTGTAGGTCTAACGATGTAGCTATTAAATTATGTCTTTCCTTCATAATGGATCTAATTAGTTTCTTCTGCATTCAATCTAAGAATTATTTTGAATGTGAATGAAGCTATTATCAACAAGGCATGTGTCTAAAAACCCTGCCACTACTGAATAGTAAGATCTGAACTGTATTTTAATATGAGAAAGTACTTGACCACAGTGATATTCAAAGACCTACATTACCCAGCTGTGAACCTTACAGAAGAATTCTGTAAGGTAAGTCATTTTCACCATCCCTGCACAGATGGGGTTCTGAGTCTGACAACTAGAGTGCCTGGCCTAAGGCAACCTAGTGAATTCATGGCAAAGGGGAGCTATCAAGCAGTTAACTTCCTGACTGGTAGACTACCCCCTCAGCCACCGCTAGACCATCCCATTATGTGAAGTATCATGCTTATTACTTTTCTTGCCCCCATTATATTTTTACACTGGTGTGATGTAGTGGGTGCAGTGTGTTGGGTTGGAGATGAGAAATTCAAAGGCAGTTTCATTCTTCATTAACTATGAAACTCAGCCTATAGCTTGGATCTTGTTTGGGGGAAAGGCAGGATATAAATGAAATATATAACCACTTCCCTTCAAATGTAATTTGTGAGATTAAGGAGGCAGCATAGCTTTCACTTTCTTCTTGGAAGAAGAATATAAAAAATTCTTAAACAGTGAACTGTAAGAATAAAAGCATCTGATGAGTGAAACCAAGCTGGATACAGACTAAACTACTTCCCATTCGCCTTCATCTCTGTAATGTATACTTATATAAACAACTACACATTTATAAAAAAGAATTCACAGACACTATTCTGAGGTACAAACAACTCAGGCTTCCCCTACCTCATGTCCTAATATTTTATTCTAGATTTCTCATCACCTCTGAGCATTTGCCATGCTAGATAAGGCTAATAGGAGTTGTAATCAAAAACATTTGGAAGTTACCAGGTTGGGAAAGTCTTCCAAAGACAATTAAGTGGCCATATCACACGCTTTTTTCTAAGTACGTTGACAATTATCAGGTCAACCAATATTTCAGCCTGGAACCAGCTAGAGGGAAAGCATGGGAAAAAACATGATTTCACCTCTCACTCTGCAGCAATATAACTAAACCTTTACCGAAAGACTATTAGATTCTTCTGTACTAGAGGCTCCACTATCTTACCTCTAGAAATGTTTAGACAGTCAGGTAAAAAAGGCAATTACCTGCTAGTATATTATCCACTGTGCCACTAGGTTAAAAAAATATATATTAATCACAGGCTGAACTTTCTCTTCAACACAGAAGTCAGTATTTTTTCACCTATTGCCACAACAGTTCCAGCCATCCTTCTAATTACCTCTTATCCACAGACCTTTTCTTTGGCCATTTCTGCACTACACTGTTACAGTGCTACTATTCCACTTTCGACACACTGTGGATTTCTGGGGTTTGTAGTTTCTTGAGGCCAAAAGAGCTCTTTGGCTGAAAAATTCTAAATGTCCCTCCCTAAACTGCAAATCCCAGGATTCCATAGGATGTTGAAAGTGGATTAATAGAGCTATAACAGTGTAGTGCAGAAATGGCCTCAGTCCACTTGTAATTCACAACTGGACAAATGATCATGCTGATGAAAGAATGTAGGTATATACTTCAGAATTTACTTTAAGCAGCCAGTTACCCAAGAATAACATGAGAAGAGGAGCAATATACTATGACTAACATAAACCGAGATTCCTCACCAACATAAACAAGGATTATTAGATCAGCACAAATCCCAGACAACAATACTGTGAAATTCCCTGTATTCCTGATCTTGTAAACTGATCCACTGCCTGTAAAAGAAGGTACCAATAATGTGACAGATCATTTTAGCTTGTTTTGCTTAGCTCACTTGCAAATAAGCCCATATTTATTACTGCTCTGCCTTTTAGGTCAAGGCTTTAAGAAGCAGATATCCCTTGCCTAAAAGCACTCTTGGGGCTTGTCTGCCTAGGCTGATACTCACTGTGGCCTTTGTTGCTTTATGAGAGAAGTGCTGCTCCAAGAAGTCTCTCTGAACCTAATAAGCACAAGTTTTAGTTTGAAGCACAGAGTGATATGCACTGCTTAAGGGGGGGATTATGGATCTTTTTTTTTTATCAGTGTAGCCTTCATGCTACATACTGGGAAAATAATTCTAAAACAGATACTGTATAACTGGACATCTTCGTTAAGGAGGAACAGCTGCATTCCTATACATTCTACCAAGATCCCCACATAAGTTATTAACCATATAAATATTACTTTAAAGCTGCAGTTCTATGCCATTTAATGTACTTATGATTACTTAAATCAATAGGATTAAATTACCCCAACTCTGCACAGATAATGATATATTAATTTAGAATCCTTATTTTGGTGGAAAGTTCTATATGGCAGATTATTATTACACAAAATAACTTAGTCTGATACAGTTCATCATTCAAAACCACTCAGAATCAATGACATGAGCTAGGATTTGATTCCAGGTTGTTTGCGTACAAGTTCAATATTATCAGCTGGCATATAGCATATACCAGGTTACAACGGAACAGGTTACAAAAATAACCGAACACATTCCCACATATACTGATCAATTACCTTTCTGCACTAAAATGTTATACTCTGTACTATGAGGACTAAATCCCAACTAAAGTAAACCCACTAAACTAATGGAGTTTACATAATTGTTGATTTACAATCCAGAAACTGATTCAATGGTTTCAGCAGAACAACTTGTTCTGTTGACCTGTGGGAAATAAATCCACACACTACAAGAAGCTGTTTACTGGGGAGAGAAGATGGGTGTTATGAAAAGGAAACCAAACAGAAGTTATCTTAAGGACAAAAGTCTGGAAGGTATCAGAAATGACAGCACTGGCTAAAGCAGAAAGGTAACAATCTTCTCTAATCTTAAGTTTGGTTTTAAAAATAACATCTTGTTCAATCTATTTCCTACTCAACTGCTCATTAAATAGAAATCTTTTGATTTCCAGTGTTTTGAAAACTTAATTTGTCCTTCCTCTGTGCCTTTAACATAGTACTAATGCAAAACACCGGCTAAACATCTGCTGGGCAGAGTGGCATACCAAAGTAAAAAATGCTAAAAATCAAGACCTAAGGAAGACACAGTTTACAAAAGACAGAATTTCAGAACTGCTGCGCAAACAGGTGAAATACCAAGGAGGGAGACCTTTGGAAAAAGCCTTATATTGCAAAGAGAGGATAAGGACAGTAGTTCTAGAATTGTGCCAGTGAGCCAGATCAGTGTAAACTAAAGTAATCAGGTGAACAGTCACGCCACAGGTAATAGCGGCGGGGTGAAGTTCATACCAGGGTGTTTGCAAATAAATAAACAAACTTAAAGAATAAGTAGGAAGATATGAGCGGGTATGTGGCTGGATAGATTTTTAAATACGGAAAGGCAAAATGGGTAAATGCAAAAAGGACAGCAGCGAAATCTTTTGTGGGGGCAGAAATGACACAAGAAAGGATTACCAGAACAAGGTTAACTACAACTAAAGGCAGCTGGGATCAAGATGCAAAGTGCATGACTGCTGGGCCCCATTCCAACACCGGGAACAGAACAAAACATCAATTCTTATAACACACAGAAAATATGAAAGGATAAGTAGACTAACAGACAACATCAACACAAACAAAGAGAGTGAATGCTAGGTTTAAGGGGGTGATTAACAGTCTACTTCTTTTATCGTATTTACTGACCATGCATAGGTACACATACATCCTTTCCAAAAGGGCAAAACACAAGAACAGGTGAATAAATATGGGGGAAGAGACTGTACTTGCAGACCAGGGTTTCAACTCCTGCTTGGCCATGGAAATCTGCTGGCTGACCATGGGCAAGTCACACTCTCTCAGCCTCAAGAGGAGGGCAATGGCAAACCCCCTCTGAACAACTCTTCTGCACCCACCCCAACAAAAGGTTCACCTTAAGATTGCTACAGGTTAGAAATGACTTAAAGGCACATAACCACAAAGTCTGTTTGATTTCTTTCCCACCCACCTCATGACCAGTACTCCTTCCTTTTTTTGTGTATATTTCATAGAATCATAGAGTTGGAAGAGACCCCAAGGGTCATCGAGTCCAACCCCCTGCTATGCAGGAACACCCTCAAAGCACTCCCGACTGATGGCCATCCAGCCTCTGCTTAAAAACCTCCAAGGACGGAGACTCCAGTACGAGGCCGCATATTCCACTGCCGGATAGCCCTGACTGTCAGGAAGTTCTTCCTGAGGTTTAAGTGGAATCTCCTTTCCTGCAGCTTGAATCCATTGCTCCTTGTCCTGGTCTCTGGAGCAGCGGAAAACAAGCCTGCTCCCTCCTTGACATGACATCCCTTCAAATATTTAAACATGGTTATCAGGTCCCCTCTCAACCTTTTCAGGCTTTCCGCCAGGACTCTAAACCATTCTGGCAACAAACTTTCCATCCTTCTCCTTTTGATGCAACTTTTGCTGAAATTCAACGTACACCTAATAACGAAGACTAGATAAGACGGGGAGGCACGAAGCAAGGCTTCCCGTGCAGAAGGGAAAAAATGGGACAAAGAGATGCCAATATGGGCACAACCCCACTAAACCAGAGAATCAGTTCCGGAAGGGGAGGCTCCCCTGTGGAGGGGGAAGCGGGGAAGATAAAGGAGAGAGGAGTATACAGGTAATACCTATACATATGTATATGTATTTTATACATATAAAAAACATATAAAAATCAAAGTTTGTCTGTCTGTGTCAAGCAAACACCTCACATGACTGGCTGGATGAGACTTCATATACGGTTGGCTGCTGGAGAAGATTCTATGGAATCCAGTTTAGAGAGGGGTCTGTAGAATTCTCAGCCAGGGAGCTCTTGGGCCTGGCCGGTTGCTATGGAGGTGAGGCCTAGCAGCAAGGAGGAGGACAATTTCTCTCAGGGACCCAACCTCTGTATGTAAATAACTCTGAATACAGACTGGATTAGGGAAGATGGGGGAAAGTTACAGGTGCTGGACGAGACGCTTTAAGGAAATAGACACACAGGATCTCAAGTCTTTGTAGCAAGTATGACCTATGAACAATCCCAGGCAAGGCTGCCTAGGTAGGCTAGTAGTAAATAAGAGGGCAGAGGCCTCCACCACAGAGGCGGGGCAGGTGCCTCCGAGGGGGCGGGGCTTGTCTGTGGTGGCTCCCCTGCCCGTACCCTCCCCCCTCCTCCTCACAAACCCCACACCCACCCCATTCCCCCCTCACATTACCTGTGGTTGGCGAGGCCCTCTCCTCCTCCGGGCCTGGCTGAGGTGTGGGTGCCCGTCTCTCTCTCTCTCTTTACATCTATATTTACATGCGTGTGTGTGTGTACGCGCGAAGCCCAGCGTTTTCCTTTCTCCGCCCGCCCCCCTCCGCCACCGCCACCCACTATCTCGGCCCGCGTGTAGGCCCCTCCTGGGCCATGGCGGCCACCGTCGCCGCCGCCACCACCACCGCCGCCGTTGGGCTCTTCCTGAGCTCGCGCCGCGGGCGTTGGAAAAACGGACGGGGGGGGGCGCGAGAGGCAGCGGTCCGTACGCAGGCGCTGTGGCTTGGCGGGGGAGAGGTGGTGGTGGTGGTGACGACGGTGGCGGCGCGGGGCCACTCACGCGCTCGTTGGCTGGCTGGCTGGCTGGCGTGCGGGGCCCAGGCGCTCGGGCGCCCCTCTCTTTTCGCTCCCCCCTCCCCTTCCTTCGCACTCCAGGCAGCCGAGCCGGGCACTTTGTTTGTGTCCCACAATGCACCGCGGCGTCTGCTGGGGGAAAGGAAAGAAGGAGGGAGGGATTGGGAGCGGGGGGGAAGAGTAGGCGGTGCCACCAGCATCTGGGCAGGGCGGGGTTAAGTCAGGGGAAGCGCGCGCGCAGGGAAGGGAGCGCGCTTAGTGGTCAGTCCGCCCGGGGGGGGAGGCGCTGACGGGAGCGCGCGTGCGCGCGGCTCTCTGAGGGAGGTGTGAGGCGCCAGGAGTCCAGAAATGGGTTCTGAGGGGAGAAAGAAAACACACGCACGCACACACAGCGTGATTTAAAAAATATATTAAAACACACATGGTTAAAAATAATCGTCTTCGCCGCCAGGGAGAAGGCAGAGGCGTCGAAATTCGCCTCAGCAGTTCAAATCTAGCGCTGTCTGCACTAGCCTGTTATAGCGCGATGATTCCGCTTTCAACCTCCTCTGGAATCCTGGGGTTTGCGGTTTCGGGAGGGGCCGGCAGGCCCCTCCCGAAACTGCAAACCCCAGGATTCCAGAGGAGGTTGAAAGCGGAATCATCGCGCTATAACAGGCTAGTGCGGAAATGGCCTTTGTCATCGCAAGTTGAGCGACAGTACCTCCCCCGCTTTCTGAGGGACCCCAGTTGCTCCCGAATCTGGCGATTCCACTAACAAGTTGCTACTGCGCCATGAATTCCCCTCATCTTCCTTTCAAGCCCTTTAAACCCGGGGCTGCAGCTATTATCATATTTCGTGGCAATAAATTCTGTATCTTGGTTATTCATTTTGTGACTATTACAGGGCTGTGCGAAGGCCAAGGAAATAACTAATCGGTCCTTTCTATGCAGGCAAGTGCTTTGGAAATAGCATTAATAGGACATTTATTTATTTATATTTATAGCCCGCTTTTCTGCCAGCAGGGGACCCAAGGCAATTGGGAAGAAATTAAAACAAAGGACAGCTAAAAAAAAGGACAGTTAAAAAAAAGACTTTTAATACAATAAGCTTTTAGCTGTCCTTTGTTTTAATTTCTTCTAAATTGCCTTGGGTCCCCTGCTGGCAGAAAAGTGGGCTATAAATATAAATACAGTTTTATTCGAAGACTTACCAGGCTTCTGTTCTCTGACTTTCTTTGGTTTTTCTCCTTTGAGGTGACCCTCGGCCTTTCAATTCGGGGTCTTTCCCTCTTTCTGCAAATACTTAGCCCGATGAATTTCGCTCGGTGCAGTTCCACACACGCTTATTTCCCGTTCAGAAGGAAGCTAACAATTCAAGTACTGTCCTTAAACTGCGCCCATCCAGCCACTGGTCAATTCCTCCTTTCCAACACCCATCATAATGAAGCCCCATTGTGACCAACGCTCTCAGTACCTCCATTGGACCTGTTCATTCTGTCCTGTAGTCAGTGGCCAAAGAAAAGCATCCTGCTGTTACTTCCGCTATGGCACTGTTTTTATTTATTATTTATTTTTTATCCCGCCTCTCCATATGGATCGAGGCGGCAAACAACTTACAAATAGCATCTAGTTCGAAACATTTCTATACATGCCCCCAACAAGCTGGGTACTCATTTTACCGACCTGCGAAAGGATGGAAGGCTGAGTCAACCTTGGGGCCCGGCAGGATCGAACTCACAACCTTGTGGCTTGCAGTACTGGCATTTAAACACTGCGCTGCCAGGGCTCCTTTCTGTGGCGCAGAAAGGAGGGAGGACCCCAGATATCATTTTGATATCAAACAATTCGGCCTGAGCTTGACCGTTTTCCAGCCACCCCACTCCACGTGTTTGCGAGGCTCTCCGGACAAGCACGGACCGAGTGCGGCCGCTAATGGTTTTGCATTCCAGATCCCATTGAGGCCAGCAACCCCAGCCCCGCTCGTAGCTTCAGGGAACTTCCATCTGCAAACCTCACAATAGCGGCACGGCTCTCAGCCAAGCCATTCCTTTATTTTGGGCCATCAACGTACGCTATTGTCATCAAGAGCAAATCCAATCCTGTAAAACTGACCTTTGCCAGATCCTTTGTCTAGCACTAAAACTCCTTTTGTTCTCACCTGGCTTGCCATCGCTGGTAGGCACAAACTCCCCTATAAAAACCCCGCATTTCCAAACGGACTTTGGACTACTTTGGACTGCCATCCCGCCTTGCCACCGGTTGTCTAAGGAGCTCCCCTCAGCTCCCCATGCTGAGCTTTCTTCCCCGGAACCCCATCTTCCCTTCCAGGACAACGAGACCAGGTGTCGTATTGCCTACCCTTTTGCAACTCCCGCTTCTATTTCCCAGTTAGTTAGTCTATGGCCCTTTTCGCAGCGCCAGCGCTTGCGCGATGGAGGAGGGCGGCTCATGCAAGAACCCTCTCCTGCAACGCCGCCGCTCCCCCCACCTCCTTACCGCACGTTGAGTCTTCTTGCGCGACGGGCATTCTTCAGCCACCTCCCAGCTTCCGCAGCGCCCCCTGGGAGCTGTAGGCACCACGGGGGGTGGAAGCGGGGAGGAAGTGCGACAGGCCCGCCTGCGACGGCGCTCCGCACTCCGGTAAGTGCGGGACGCTGCCGGGAGCCTTGTGCGAGCGCCGTTTATTTTCGCTTCAAGCCAAAAATAAAAAAATCCGCGCTCGCTCCGCTTCAGCCCCATGAGCGCCGCGGAAGTGGGAGTGCGTCGTGCAGGGCGACGCTCCCACTCCCGCAAGGCTCACGGGGCTATTTCGCGAGAGAAAGCCCGTGCGAAAAGGGCCTATGTCTTGTCTTTCGTGTTTCTTGTCTTTAATAAAATATTGTTGGTTACTTTGAAAACTTTGTCTAGCTGCTCTCTGACCCGCCGCTGTATACATTGGCTTCAAGATCTTGCTAAAGTTACCCTGCCTCTTGTTTAACCAAGGGAGTGCTCCAGCTAATTCCCCCAATTTGTATCTTATTTGGCAATCTGGCGCCCCTCCCGGGACCCTCCAACATACAGGGTAACACTGCTGGCCCACATGTCAGCAGCAATTGCCTTGCTTTGGGTATGGTATTGCCCATTAAAATTAACACAGGCACCCACAGTCCAAACCAAATCAGGGAATCATTATAGAAAGTAAGTTTGTTCACATTTCTACACTGGCAAATGATGTGTGTGTGTGTGTTTTTTACTCGGCCTTTCCTCTTGCCACCTTAACATCGGGTCTAAAATTTAGTCTCCAAACTATCATGGTTAAAGGAGTACAAACAAAGAGTAGCATTTATTCCTCTTCAATCTCTTTTTTTTCTAGAAACAGATATATGATTATTAAAGATATTACTCTACTGCATCTAAAGAACTGGGTTTATATCCACAAAAAACATGCTAAATGAAAAACCAGTTAGCCTTAAAGGTGCTATCACATTCCTTCCCCCCAGCCTTCCCTTTCCTCTTTTTTATGCAACAAAGGCCATTTCTGCACTAGACTGTTATAGCGCTATGATTCCACTTTCAACATCCTATGGAATCCTGGGGTTTGCTGTTTTGGGAGGGGCTGGCCAGTCCCTCCCGAAACAGCAAACCCCAGGATTCCATAGGATGTTGAAAGTGGAATCATTGCGCTATAACAGTCTAGTGCGGAAATGGCTAAAATCTCAGCTTCTGAAACAATCTCAGCCCACGTAAAAGTACAAATAGTTTAGGAGTAAGGATGTAGAAGGTTCACGTGAAGAGCAACGCTAAGGAAATGGTTAAGTTTCACTGAATTCAGTTCCTGCTAAGTATGCTCAGAATTAAGATATTCATTTGTTGAAACACTGTATATTCGTTAGCCAGCATGGTGTAAGTGGTCTGAATATTAGACTAGGACACTGTGAGACCAGGGTGTGAATCCCTTCTCGACCATGGAAAACCACTTGGCCAAATCACAATCTCATCCTCAGAGGAAGGCAAAGGTAAATCCCCATCTGAACAAATTCTGCCAAGAAAACCCCATGATAAGTTTACTTAGGGTTGTCATAAGTCCACCACCACCAATAACAACATATAACTTAACCCCTTGTGACTATAGCAGCTTTTCAGAGTTAAAATACTAAAAAAAATGAACCATAGCTTTACAGCAATTTAAGCTTTCTAGCAAGTTCAAGGGAACTGATAGAAAACTGAGTTAACTACAGCGCTTTCAAATAACTTACCGCTATAATTGTGATGTCCTATCAAAGAAGTAGACCTTTTCTTTTTAAGGATGGGAGGCATGTATATTGTTGAACTTTCTGCTAGGATTCTGTTCTGTTACTTTGGAGCTAAAGCAGCAAAGGCCCTGCTATTTGCTGTAGATTTTTCTAAATTCCTGTAACAAAGGAGTATAAAAGAAACCTTTAACAGCAAAAGAAAGGGGGTTCATGTGGCAACAGGTGCTCTTGAAGGCTTGAATATCTCAGTTTATAAATCGAAGCCAATATCTTCCGCATTTGAAACTGAGCTTTTCGTGATGGATGTGCTTCAGTTTCAAAGGAAATTGTTCACTGGGGCTGTTAGCAAACTGATTTTGTTTGTGCATGCACATGTGTGTGCAGCTGGATGAACTCAGCACATTTTGACAGCTACTTTGAGGATGCCAAGTCGATTTCGCTGGCCCATTGATTCAACACAGTTGAGAAGGATCTGCCAGTTCCATGAAACACCTCAAGTCATTTCGGTGGTGTTTCTCAATTTCCGTTCCCAGTTCTGTTCATTCTCATCCAATACTGTTTCATTTGCTCAGAGTTTGGCTGCTGTTTCAGAGTGAAGTCAATAGCTGAATATGTACATCCATTTCATTCTACACATATTTGGCGTTAACAGTGCAGTTTATTGTTATTCTTCCATGTAGTCCTTTTATGTGCCCCATTTCTTCTTGGACAGATGCACCTAATGCTTCTTTAATGAGAGCCAATTCACATGACTAGTGTTTGAGAACATCCGTGTTGCCATAGGAATCTTGCGTTCATCCAAGCATTTCTGTTTAAGAAGAATTAATTGTTAGACTGGAGAACTGGCCAGGGTGATCAAAGAACCAACTCACAGTAAAAGTAACTGTTATTGTCATTCAAGGACATAAAAGTTTCTTGAGCACTGCATATATGCTGTTTTGCAACATAGATTCATGGACTACAATCCCGTTGACCAGAGTTCGATTCCCCACTCAGTCATAGAAACCCATTGGTTGCCCTTGGGCACCTCACACACTCTCAGCCATTAAAAAAACTTGGGATAGGTTTGCCTTAAGGTCACCATAAGTCAAAAATGTCTTGAAGGCACACAACAGCAACAACAAGAAACCAGTTCCAGTCTGCTTAAGCAGTAAGTCAACTGATTCCAGAAGTCTCAACACTGGCTCCATGTCAGAGCCCACTCTTTAGTCTAAGCCATAATGTTTTTTATCTGTGAAAATGCTTCCTAGGCATCTGCTCCCTCTTTCTTTCCCTGATTACTGCCTTGAAACTCAACCTCTGCTTATTTTGCTCTGTACATCTGCTTCTGACCCACTTGAGTTGGCAGTTGTATTCCCCACACTTTCGATTCCTGAATCCAGTTGCCTGGAACCTGGCTCTTCCTGCAAGTTCCAAATGCACATCCTAGGGGAACATGGCATGAACTCCATATTGTCATAATACTGTCTTTTGGTCAACCTCCCCCCAAAAAACGTTCAGTATCAGACTCACTCCTTCATTTATTCATCAAGCAAGCTGTCCATGTGTGTATGTTGTATGAACAAAGCAGCATAGGTATGTTTTATTCGATTAGATAGTAATCTATTTTCCTTTTCTCTCTTGCTCCAGTCAGAAACACTAAAAGCCCATTTGGCAAAACTGTGATTGGGTTGGTGATCTCATGACAGCTGGTTTTGGTACTGAAAGGCTTCAGAGCATACATGGAGCAAAAAGAAAAAAGGTACATTTGACATAATGACCAGTTTTTTCAAATTCTCCTCAAATTTTATATTTTTGTTCCTAGTCTGCATTGATGGAAAATTTGGTCCAAAAAAACAACTTTTGCCTTTCTTTTGTTCTTTCCCCACACTCAACTCTGCACTGCTGTTGTTGTTGTATTTTTTGTAGAGGCTGATCTGAATGACACAGATCCGAAGCATTTCCATCAGCTTCAGTTTGCTTTTTATCTGTCTTCAGTGGAAAACAGAAGTATCCATATTGACACCTCAATGGCACACCTGTTCCTAAAATCCTGGTTAAAGTCTCTGTGTGTCTCATTAGGATGTTCACAGATAAGAAATCATTTCTAGTTGGAAACTCAGAGCAGTGGACAGCAAATAAGCCACAGTCCATGGTCTTCTTTTCTCTCTGTATTATAACATCACTGGATATTAGTTGAAAGAAATCATGGTGTAGCCCTTGCCCAGCAATTGCAAGTAAGCACCACAGCTGCACTCCACATGTTCCAGCTGAGCTTGTCATCTTTGCATCCGAGAGCTTTTGATGGTGAGAGGCCCCTTGAAGCAAGCCTCTCCTCATTTGCTCTTAAAAAGTAGACGGACCCCTCATACCACAACAGGGTGGCACCTAGAACTGATATCCTTTTAACTCTTCAAATAGAAATTCCTTAGCAGCTGGCCTGAACTGGCATAACAGTTGATAATATCTGAAAGTGTTGCCAGCTCCGTCTTCTGTTTCCTTAGTCACAGGACCTTCTTTTAAAATCAAAGACTCATTATATAGAATAGGCACTATCAAGTCAAAGTGAAGCATTTGATTTAAAGGGTGGGGAGCAGAGAGAATGGGCTGAGCGTGTATACTGCTAGCAAGGTACCTGTCATTGCGTGTGTATGTGTGCGTATGTGCACTTGTGCCTTCAAGTCACCATGAATTTCATAGGGTTTTCATAGGCAAGGAATACTCACAGGTGTTTTTGCCAGTTCCTTCATCTGAAATATAGCCAACAGGACCTAGTATTTGTTGGTGGTCTCCCATCCAATATTAATTAACCAAGTACCAACCTGCTTACCTTCCCACATCAGATGGGATCTGCTGCCCTTAATGTATGTGTGTATAAAGGACTGTGTTTTTATATACTGCAAAGACCAGCAGGGGTGCATTCTGAACACAGAAAGCCATTTTGTCTTGTTATGGTGACAGGCAGGCTGAGATTGCCCCTTGCTCTCATGGTCCCAAGATTCAGAGCTGAGCCAGCACTTTCTATTGTTCTGCCAGTTTTTATTATCTTGGCCTATTGTGGGTTTTACTTCTTGGGTGGTGGTGGTGGTGAGAAAGTTTGGGGCCTCCAGGCCACATGCAGTCTCTGTGCCCTTTTTTGCAGTCCGCAGACCGCTCCCAAAGGTTCCGTGCTGAAAACAAATATTGGCAGAAAACGGCTATTTTTCACTCCTGGAAGCCTCCAGGTGTGGTGATTTTGCCTTAAAACAAAGGGCAACTCCCTCATACTTTGGTTTGCTTACCCCCAGGGGATTTTAGAAAAATGGGATTTCTGACCCCTGTTAATTGGGGTCTTTACTGAAGTAGGAGGGATTGTTGGGAATGATCATGTTGCTAGATAACACTAACATTTAAGGAGTTCTGTAAAGTATTCAGAAGAGTTCATGCACATTAGCTGGTTAATTCTTTAATCACTGCTCTGAATGTGTCCACAGTTTTTGTGCATGCCTATATACTTATCTATCTGAGGGTAGTTCATATACCATCCCAGCAGCAACGGTGAGATCTCAACTGAGAATTTTGTTTTGTCATTTCCTCTTTTGCATACCTAGGTTGCAAGCCTCTGTCTCCTTCCTTGGATGCAATTCTCCACTGACCACGTATAGAATTGTGCTGTTAGATGCTTTCCACCAGTGCAGCATTTGATGGTTTGATTAGTTGCTTGAAAATGAGTACGGCCTTGAATGGAAACTTTGGTGACATTATTGGACATACAGTAATTTATATAGTTATGTAGCAGGTTTATGATCCCACTTGGAAATTTGACTAAATCTTTCAAGGCAAACAATAAATACACATTAAAGTACACTGAAAAAGAATTAAACACATTAAATACAATACAAACATTTAAAAGAGTTAAAAAACATTAAAAGAAGATAAAACCATAAAACATGTACAACAATGTTTGATTTATGACAAGTTAATAAATAAAGCTACCTGGCTTATGTAAACACTTGTTTAAACAGGAATGTTTTTATCTGTTGGGGAAAGGAGAGAAGGAAGGGGGCCTGCCTAGCCTCCTGTGGAAGGGCGTTCCACAGGGTGGGAGCAGCTACTGAGAAGGCTCTCCCGTGTCCTCACCAGGCGAACTTGAGATGGTGGTGGGACCCAGAGAAAGTCTTCACCAGCAGAGCTTTACGGCTCTAGCTGGTTTGTACAGGAAGATACGGTCTTTCAGATAGCCTGGACCTAAGCCATATAGGGCTTTATAGGTCATATTTAGCCATGTTTAAATATTTGAAGGGATGCCACGTAGAGGAAGGAGGGGGCTTGTTTTCTGCTGCTCCAGAGACCAGGACAAGGAGCAATGGATTCAAGCTGCAGGAAAGGAGATTCCACCTGAACCTCAGGAAGAACTTTCTGACAGTCAGGGCTGTCCGGCAATGGAATCTGCTGCCTCGGAGTGTAGTGGAATCTCCTTCTTTGGAGGTTTTTAAGCAGAGGCTAGATGGCCATCTGTCAGGAGTGCTTTGAGGGTGTTCCTGCATGGCAGGGGGTTGGACTGGATGGCCTGTGTGGTCTCTTCCAACTCTACATTTCTATGATTCTATGATTCTATAAACAGTACTTTGAATTGTGCCCGAAAATGAACAGGTAGCCAGTGGAGCTGTTTTAACAAGGGAGTTATATGGTCCCTGTAACTGGTCCCGGACAGCATTCTTGCTGCTGTGTTTTGAACTTGCTGATGTTTCCGAACAGTTTCCAAAGGCAGTCCCACATAGAGCACGTTGCAGTAGTCCAATGAGATGGAATCAAGGCGTGTGTCACTGAAGCCAGATCTGGTGTCTCAAGGAATGGGTGCAGCTGTCACACAAGTTTTAACTGTGCAAATGCACTCCTGGTCACTGTTGAGACCTGGGTGTCCAGGTTCAGAGTTGAGTCCAGGAGAGCACCAAGGCTGTGAGCCTGAAATTTCAAGGGGAGTGCAACCCCACCTAGCACAGGCAAAGTCCCTGTTCCTTGATCTGCTTTTCACTGACCAGGAGCACCTCTGTCTTGTCTGGATTAGGCTTCAATTTGTTTGCCCTCATCCAGTCCTTTACTGACAGCAGAGATTGGTTCAGGACTGAGACAACTTCCTTGGCCATCACTGCCACCATTGGCTCACCAGTTCAGCACTCAGAAGGTGGAAATATTATTTTATTTGACTACCAATCTCTCAGCACCCAATTCTGTCCCCATTCAGCAACTAACACTGCCCCCATTTGATGGTGACCACGCTGGCCAGGGGATTTGGGGACAAATCTATCAAAAGAATTTTCTAAAGTTTTCTCAGGACACACAGGAACAGCTATTGTGAGAGCTCAGTATTAATTCTTGGGAGAGCTGCTGTCCCATGCTGTAAAGCTGGAGAGCAAAATGAAAATAGCAGCTGGATTCCTGTATTCCTCCTCCCAGTGTTTCTTTTCTTCCTGCTATGTTTTGAGTTCAGAAGTGCTAATGTTCAGAAGTGCTAATGTTTGTGGCTATTTCCACACTAGACAGTTATAGTGCTATGATTCCACTTTCAACATCCTATGGAATCCTGGGGTTTGCAGTTTCAGGAGGGGCCGGCTGGTCCCTCCCTAAACTGCAAGCCCCAGGATTCCATAGGATGTTGAAAGTGGAATCATAGCACTATAACTGTCTAGTGTGGAAATGTGACATCATCACCACCACCATCACTGTCACCATTGTGAATATGCCTCACTGTCTGAAGCAGTTGTATCTGGTTTGCTCATGAAAATGCCACCAGCAGAGGTTTCAGCTGTGCCATTTCCTCTCTTCAGTTGGACACAAAATAGTCCCCTGCCCACCCCTGTTTCTCTCTCTCTCTCTCTCCAGCCTTTATCACAAATTGTTGCTCTCAGAGCCTCAGTTGTGAGAATGTTTGTCGTCGGTCCCTTTGAAGCCATTGCCTGGAACTCACCAGTCCTTATCAGAACTGTTTTGTATCACTCTTCACAGCTTGTAACACTTCACAATCGCTTCCTGTGAACACTCCAAGCTTGGGCTCATGAAGGAACACTTTGTCGCACCACTCCCAGAAATAGCCTCTTGAGCATTCCCTGCTCACTGATCCCCCTCGTTATTATTTTAACCTGGTGATGAGGATCCTGAAATCAACACCTCCTATCCAAGCAGTTCAATGGCCCTCGACTGGGGAGATCTAGCTCCACAATCGTGAGCATCCTGTCACCGCAACGTGGATGCCCAGAGGGCTCTCCATCTCTTGGCTCTCCAATAGCTGTCATGGTGTGGTTGCCTTTCTAATGTCACAGTTGGAAAGAGATGACTAATTTTCTCATAATGACCGCTGACAACCTAGATCTGTGATGGATTGGTCCCATCCGCATCACCCTCTTCCCCACCCAGGCCATTTCCTTTCATGGCAGTATTTGTTCTTCCTGCCGCCAAGACTGGGATTTATTTTTGACTTGGGGCATGCGGAGCTTTCATTCTTCAAAGCTGGCGCCCTGAGGACAATGACAGGAATCATTCATTTGCCAGAAAGTCATTTCTCTTATCTCTTTTGCTTTGCTTTTGCTGTGCCTCCCATCCTTCTAATATGATGTGTTTTTTTTTAATGTCCGGCATAAGAGAATCCCTTCTGCATCAGTTTCTACACCAAGGATCCCTTTTGTGTTTGCAGTGGTACCCATGGAGTGTGCCATAGGATGTGCCTCCATGCTACACATGAAAGTTTTTTGGCCTCAGTAAACTACAAACCCCAGAATTCCACAGGATGTTAAAAGTGGAATAATAATATAACAATGTACAGTGGAAATGGCCTAAGTTTAGACCCAATTTCAAATGTCTTTTGACCCATTTTTGCACAGGTGTCTTTGTCACTTGGTGACTGCAGCTTGAAATAGTTGTCTGGCAGGTGTGTATATGTTGTTGCAGATCTAACCCTACAAATGGAGCCAGTGCTGGCTGCAGGTGTGAGGAGGCCCCTGACAAAGTGCCAGGTGTGCAGCCGTGGCAAAATGAGGGCACTGTCCCCTGTACGGATCCCCTCCCCATGAAAGTTTCCTCCAGTCCCCAATTTTCTAGCACTGCAGAAATTGAGACATGGAAATCATTCCCACTTATTTGCTTTGTTCATACTCCCTTGTTAAATTTGTCTATCCCTATTGTTTGGATGCCTAAACTGTATTTCTAAATGCTCAACTGAAGTTTTAAGTTACTGCAATGCTAGAAATTTGGGGAATGAAGGCCAATTTCATTGGGAGGGGCAGAATTCTTATTTGGAAGGACAAGGCTTATTTTTCTCCCCCTCTCCAGGTAGCTACATCCCTGCAGAGTCTGCTCATGTATTCTCCCTTTGGGTATGGATGGAGCCTTCATATCAATCCAAAGGTAATTCTTTCCCATGAAGCCAGGTCCTATCTTCAGTTGCTAGTCCCAAACTCAGAGAAATCAAATGGTGTGTGTGCATGAAACCCCATCGGCCAAATATAAACTTATCCCTATCCTTTGTTTTTTGTTTTTTTGTTTTACCACAAATTTGAGTTCATCTTGTGTATTGCACAGTAGGATGTCCTATGAAAGAATACTATGTAAACTTGTCTGACTGGCTGAGCAGAGGGAGATGTTAGTACTGGTGTGCAAAGCCCTAACAGCTCAGGATGCAGCTACCTGGAGGATTACTTTCCTCAGTACCAATCTACCCAAGGTTTAAGGTAGGCCAAGGAGACTTTGGTTGTGGAAACTTGGAGCAGCATGGCCCATGAGGCTGCTGCATTTGGCAAGGTCTTTTTGTGGTGGAACCTTGGCTGTAGAATTCCCTTGCAGCAGAAATTTGGTTGTCCCCTATGCTTGCACCCTTCAGATATCTGCTAAAAACGTAGTTATTTTTGCAAGCTTTCATAGTTTCAGCAAGTGTTGTATTTACTTTCATGACTTCTTTTGTTTTGCTGTTCCATTTTATAGAGAGATTGCTTCATATTTGTGTTTTAATTGTTAAGATGCCTTGATCCTTTTAAAGGAAAAGGGGTATCCACTATTAATTTCATTAATCAGGATCCTGCTAGGAAACCCATTCTTTACATGCAAATAGCTTGTCCTCAGGATGATGGCAGATGCAGGATGTGTTCCTTGGCAATTAAAAAAGGGGGACAAACATCACTGGATATTGGGATTTTCAAAATGTAAATACTGTACTATAATTTTAAAAATGGAAAAGTAAAACAATGCATTTTTATCAGTAGCAGTTGGTGCTCATAGAGCAGAGTGATACAAAACTCTTCCTCATAATGGATGTGAGAAGAAGTGAAGAAAGAGAAATAAGATATTTCTAATTAAAGAAGTTATGTTAAGCCTCATCCTTCACTTTTGCCAGAATGGAGGAAGTCTTGTATCAGTTTCCAACAATTCTGTACACAATAACTAATCCTATTTAATTCAATATAGAGAACTCCTGAGTAAATGGTCATAGATGACATCTCAAGTTGATGGCCACTAACACATCCTGTGGATGCTAACATCATTCTTTAACAATGCATTGAATGAAAAAGTGCATTGTTTGTCTTGAATTACCATGCAAAATCTCTGGATGACACTACGTTTTAATAGGAGGTCAGCAGAAGAAAATTTCTCTAGCCACATTCTTTACAACATGCAACGTTCTGTTAAACTTCATCATGCCACTTTAACTTACCCTTTTTGTTTCTGTACTAAAATGCCCCAAACATTCTAAACTTACTTTGCAGGGGGATTTTTCCACCCTCTTGATAATTTTGATTGTGTTTATTCTGCATCTTTGCTAGCTGCATTACATCCTTTTTCAGATGTAATGGCTAGATCTGTGCACAGATTTCTTGGGTGACTGCATAGTTCCTAACAAGGCTACTGCAAGGATTTCTGAGATAATGTATGTGGAGGAAAAAAATAGTGACTTGGGGCCCTTTCATAGTGCACAATCTATGACTCCACTTTGACCATCATGGCTGCATCCTATGGAATCCTATGGTTTGTTGTTTAAGGAATCATTAGAGTTCATTGACAGAGAATTCTAAATATCTCAGGAGGCTACAACCAAGATTCCATAAGAAGGAACTCTGGCATTTAAAGTGGAATCACATTGCTATAACTGTATGATGTGAAAGGACCTTTAGTAAAAGTACTACTGAAACAGAAGTCTTTGTTACTTTGGACACTTACGTCGATGTAAATGTACCTTTTGCTATGATTTGGGCTTTTAATGGTATGCTGTTTTGTTTACCCCCCTCCAATATTCTTTTACTGCATTTGAAGTGGCTTACACTCTATAGGTAATAACATAAAATAATACATATTTTCTCTATTTCTAGTAGAACAAGGCAAGGTGCATGTTTCTGTCCCCCAGCATCCAATTTCATCTTCACAATGACCCTGTGGAGTAGTTTAGGGTGGCAGATGGGAGCTAGCCCAAAGTCTCAATCAGTAAGCCTCATTTTGGAGTGAACTTTCAAATCTATGCCTTTCAGTCCTGGACAGCACTCCAGCCACTACACTATTATTAGGGTACCAGAAGAGTTGAGTAGCAATGATGAGTCCTTAATGCACTCATCCTGTTTTGGAAATGGAATGCTCTGTTCACATTCTCTTGTCATTTTCCAGCTCCATGACTCCTTATTACTAGTTCTCCGAAAAAGACATGAAACTAGTTTTCAAGAACAAATGCATTTCCTTGTATTGTATATTAAAGTTATATTTTTACCTTCCTCAAATGGAATGCCAGACATATCTTTGGCTGGGGCTCTATGTATAAATAGCATAATAGATCAGCAATCATGTCATGCTCTGAAAATAAAACCTAGCCACTGGATGACCTAAGCATTGGGCAATTGTAGAGATGGATGTCTTACAGAAGTAGAGCTCATGTGATCCAAAATGCCCACATTGATAAAAATAAGCTTATGGGCTAATTTGGGTTAGAGATAAATACGTGCAAAGGTTGAAAATATATGCTAGAACACCCTGAAAAGGGTGTGAAGAGTCTTCTAAGACTAGAGTGGTGTTTTTTTTCCCTTTTTGGCTGAGTCAATGGTTTTCAGCATTTCCCAGCTGTATGTGTGCCTGTCTTGTGGATTGCATGTCAATGAGTGATTGCATGTCAGTGAGGGCTGGCCCCTCCCGAAACTGCAAACTCCAGGATTCCATAGGATGTTGAAAGTGGAATCAGAGCACTATAACAGTCTAGTGCGGAAACGGCCTCAGCCTCTTGTCTTGCTGGCACAACATATTTTGCTGTCTGAGATGTAGCATCACCTCCATCTCTGCCATTGTGGGGTGAGAATTTGATTTAGTTTTTTCTTTCTTTAATGAGAGTTTTCCAGAATTTGCAGAGTTTTTAATAAAATTTGATGGGGAAAAAAAGGATTTTTTTTTAAAATTGAATTGGAAACAAGGCTGGGAGGGATCCAGAACCTTGTTACAAACATGACTTTGAACCCTTGTGTATTCAACCATTTATGGTGTTGAAGTGGTGTTGTCACTGTTGCTGTTTTATGCCTTCAGATCATTTCTGCCTCATTGGTGACCCTAAGGTGAATCTATCACAGGGTTTTCTAGGGCTGAGAGTGTGTGATGAAGGTCAGCCAGTGGGTTTCCATGGCTGAGCAGGGAATTGAGCTCTAGTCTCCAGGGTCATAGTCCAATGCTCAAACCACTGTACAACACTGTTATCTCTCCCTCCCCTTTTTTTTTCCTTGGGAGGCTCCTCATTTGGAAGAGCCACACAGGAGGCAGGCACATTCAAAATGTTCCCTTCCATACTAGGAACAATCGTATCTATTACATTTGGCCTGTGCAGATGTTTGAGAATGTGATTTGCTTATTGAAAGAGAGAAAAAGACTGGTTGAATTTGCACATTTCTTCATAAATTCTCATAAAAGAACCTGAGACTTTTTTAAAAAATAAAAAGGCTGGGGGTGGGGAGAAAGAAAGCATCATTTAGACAGCAAGTCCTGCTTCCATCTATTCCCCTAAATTTATCTCTGCTTCACCTTGGTCCATGGTGTAGGGTTGACCCTTGTGGATCATTTTCTCTCTTCTTGTGTCTTGATGAGGGATAATAAGTTCTAAAATGTTGAAGATTTTTTTTCACTTATCACCAGGATGAGTCCGTAGCTCAATAGCAGAGCATATATTTTGCAGCTCAAAAGCCAACAGCTTCAAACATCTAACGTATCCAGCACCACAGTCAAGAAAGATCTTTGAGCTGGAAGAGATTTTGCCTACTGGAGTGAATAATATGGGTCTATGGATATTGATTGTTCATTTCCCCTCTGTTGCTCCAAGGTGATTGCAAGAGAAATGCCTCTGGGACTGACTGGGAGTGGAAAAGGGCAGACAGAGTAAGGGTTAAGCACCCATTCATCACTTGTTTTTGCAAACTGAATCCTCAAGACACACATATGTACATATATTCAGCTTTGTAGCTGTTCATCTGCAGGTGGGTTTGTTTAGTTCCACCTTAAACATGAAAAATACATATATAGCTCTGAGCTTTGATAGCAGAGGAAATTCAGAAACAAATTGCAAATGCAAATCAAGAAAAAATCAAACCAAAACAAATGGAACTTAACTGAGGAAGTATTTTATTCACAGCCAAAGGCTAGTATTATTATTACAATCTGGCTATCCGTTTCTAAAGTTAAAGGTGGGGAGGGGAGAGAAAGAGGTTGTTTGTTTGTTTTTTGCAATAAAAGAAAAATAAAAGGAGATTAGGAAGCTTATGTTTTTGTCTGCAGATCTTCACTGGAACCAGCTTTCTAGGTTTACATGCCAAACTGTACTGATATACTAGCTGTACAACTAAGCAGATAGGAGAAAGGAGCAAGATTTCTTGACTCTCCAAGCACAAAAGAAGGTGGGAGAGGCAGCAGCATGGCTGAATGCAGCTGCCCTTTCTCTCCTGCTGCCAAAAACAGTTACTATACACAAAATAAATATCTTTTACAAGAGGCTCAGTATAATGCTAAAATCCTTCACTGAAGGGAAACATATATACATATACATCCTATATATAACTTATTTTACGTACATCATCATAAATGCTACATGTTTTGTGTTTGTTTTAAAGAAGGACAAAGTCAGGTAGGCATTCCAAATGTTAATGGATATCAGCATTACTGAACTGGACAGTGGGGCTGGGAAAGATACAGACTGCCCGAACAAAATCTGGGTGAGAACAGCCGTAAAGAGGCACCCTGATGCTGTGGGCACAAACCAGTTTAAGTAGGAACGTCCCTTCTGAAAAGTTTTGAACTGTACTCAATCTCAATCTCTGTCTCTTTTCTCCCCCTCTCTCTCCCTCTCTCCCTCTTCCCTCTCTCTGGTCTCCTTCAAAGTTCTTCAGATGTTTCACCTAAGAAGGTACCGGCAGATTTGCTTTGAAAATTGTGCAACAACCTAAGGTATTTGTGAACCCATCCCTGACACAAGGCAGAGTGCAGTGATCACTTTGGGTGGCAAATACTATAAGGCAGTGACCAATATCCCTATTACTGTTCCTCCTGAGCACTCCCCACAGCTGTTCCCCTTTGGCAGATGCTACATGACCTGTGCAGGAGTCCCTTCACTAGCCCCCCATAGACGGAGCAGTGCATGCTATCCCATGTCTTGTGTTGGCGTAAGATTCAAAAGCTCGTCCTGCCAGTTTTTGTGAATGGAATGGGCTGGGGAGGGGCAGCATCTTATCCTTTGCCCCAGGGAGCAAATTGTCTCATGCTGGCCCCTTTTATTCTCTCAAATGTTTCACTTAAAGAGCAACCCTTCAAATTTGTTCAGAATTTTGTTTTAGATTGAATTACGGCAGCCACTCCATCTGCCCTGGGAGCAGTATCTGACATAACAAAGCTTCTAAAGCAAAAATTCAGAACTGAAACTCAAGGCAATGTTATGGTTTCCCAGCTTCATAAAATGGGGTGAGAAGGAAGCAGCCACAAAGCAAGTGGAGTCACAGGCCTCTAGCCTGATTCATACATGTGGTTAACCTCACAAGATTTTTTTACAACCAAAACTCCACTGAAAAATTTTGCTTGTCAGGTGGTAAGAAAACTCCCTCTGCATTGGCCCATTCACATTCATACTGCGGTCAAGTGGAGAATATATTTATGTGAAGCCATGCCCCCAAAGTGATCAGCATTCAGCAAGCTGGCACTGGGAAGGTTTATCAGACTTCCTTTTCTGACTTCCAAGATGATTCCTTGCACATCATCCATGTGCAACTTTGACCCCCCCCCAGTAATATGGAAGCAGGCGTAGGGCTGACACTGGGTCCATGATTTCAGCTTAAATGTCTTATTGGGGTCACAAATGGAAAATGTAAGTAAATGTTGTCCCCCCACCAAGCAAAGCTTGGAATCATTAGGGATTCTACTTGTCTGTCATTAATTAGCCAAGGTCCTGGATCAAGTGGTTCTATATGGGCCCACTAGCACCCATCAAACCCCACTGGGGCTCTGTTCCTGATGTTTACTAATGGAGAGGGGAGGGGAAGTAGAGCAAGGCAACTTAGAGGCAGAAGATGCAGGTGGTCTTGGCTATGATGGCTAGGAACCCTGGCTAGGAGCCCTGGTGGCGCAGTGGTTAAATGCCAGTACTGCAAGTCACAAAGTTGTGAGTTCGATCCTGCTGGGCTCCAAGGTTGACTCAGCCTTCCATCCTTTCGCAGGTCGGTAAAAGGAGTACCCAGCTTGTTGGGGGCATGTACATAAATGTTTCGAAATACATGCTATTTGTAAGTTGTTCGCCGCCTCGATCCCTATGGAGAGGCGGGATACAAATGAATAATTTTTAAACAATGATGGGGAAAGGATGTTGCATTCCCAGGTGGAGCACACCCCCATTTCCCTTCCCTTTGGAGCTAAGACCAGCTGTATTTTTCTCCTCTGAGTTGCCTGCCTCCACCCACTTCTTTTTCCCACTAGTAAAGAGCAGTACTTCCCATGGCTTGACAGGTGCTACACAGAGGGTTTGGATGGAATGCAAAGGGCTAGAAAATAACCCCCTTGACCTTCTTCAAAAAGAGCTTTATACATGTGTGTTCACACTGCTGCACACATAAGACACTAAGAGGATTCCTGATGGTTGTCTTCCATCCATTTCTATGCACAACAGGAAAGGAAAGGTGTTGGGCATCCTATCAATTTATGCATAATAGCTAAATTCAACAGATGGTGAGTTTTCTGTTTGAACCAAAAATGCAGCCTAGAATATGCACAACAGTTCTTTGCACCAGTTCTCAGACTTTGATATGAAGAAGTCCCTGAGGAAGTTTTCAAATGATGGAGAACCAGGGCCAGATTTATATCCTCCCAAAGATGAAGTCCAAGTTACATGAAATGCCACTGAAAATGAAGGGATATTTCCCCCCACTCTTCAACACTGTGGTTGAAGGAGCAAATGGGCATATAGCCATAGATGGGAGAAACCATTCTGTTTCCTCTGAGGCCAGGAAAACTTTGCACTTCCTCTAGCAATGACCCTCCTGTGGGAACCTCCTCCCTTACTCTGTGTGACCATTGTTGGTGCTGTGGGCGCTTGCCAGTTGTCACCCACCAGACCACACTTGTTTCAGTAGGCATTTGTACACATTTTGCTTTTCTTTCTTTTTTTACTGCAGGAAAGCATAAGCAGAACAGGAAACCAAACTGGGATTTAGAAGCAGCAGCCCATGGATTGGACAATGATTGATTTTTTTTTTCCTGTAAAAGGGAAAACTAAACAGCAGACTATGTTGACAGCATTGATGGATGAGGTGCTTCTCTCCCCAATTCTGATTCTAGTCCAGGCTTTCTGACAACATGCATATCTCTAACATAGCCTCAGGGAAATGTCAGACTAAAATACCGGGCATATTCCAAAGAGGTGTTAGTTACAGCCAGAGAGAAAAGACGCACACTGTGACCTTTTGAGTTTGGAAATGCTGCGCTGGAGAGAAGAATGAATCAAGAAAAATGACAGCATCCAGCATGCTGTTGGAATTTCACTTCCGGTGGATAGCCTTAAGCACAAGGTGAAGATGGATGCAACATTTTAAATTTGGCAGAGATGGCTAGAATGCACCTTTGCTGACTTGAAAACACTGGGAAGTATGCGGTGACAAAGAGATGACTTTACAAGTTTCCAAGACGACAGGGAGGTGTTGGCTATGGTCAGTCCTAGTGGCAAGAGCTCATAACATCATCAACATATCTCTCTGCCAGTCACATTTTGTCAGGTGAAGGAAGGATGCACAAATAAAAAAATGCAGAAAGTGCTGGTTTGTCCCAGCATTTGATTTAATCACACACATAATGTATGGAAGGCAAGATAAAAAGCTGGATTTCCTCTGCTAGGGAAGATGCCACAGTTAAGCACATGTGCCATACCTTCACCTCGAAACAGAGCAGCACTCTCATTATTGGAACTTCAGTTTTGCAAATCTGCATACAGCTCTAATGCTTGGTAAAGTGGAAGGCAGTAGGAAAAGGGGAAGAATGCACTACATTTGAATTGGCTCAATCAAGAAAGCCACAGCCCTGAGTCTGCAAGACCTGAGCTGGCCAACTGATGGTTGGGGATCTTTGAGGACTCTCATTTATAGAATTGCCAACTTCCATATAACAATAATACTGATTTCCAGATAACCTTAATTTATGATTTAACCATAAGTCAAATTCTCCAATTCTGTTTATCTGGATATTACAGATGTGCCCTCTGATAAGCGAAGGTTTTCTGCAGTCACTGCCAGTGGGCTTGAATAGTGTGGAATAAGAAGGGGACACCAATCCAAATTTGGCAACTGGACTCTAGTTTCTTAAAAGGATGCAAACCAGAAAACTGGATTACAACCCTCTCAGTATGTTTTTACCCATATCCCAGAAGGGAGAGCATGTGGTTGGGCTCCTATTTTCTTTAAAGGAAAATATTTTATGTCAGTAAAAGGATATATCAGATTAAAAGTTAAAAAAAAAAATCTACAGCTGTACCGGACAACAGTTCTGTGATTTTTTTTTAAATATAAGGGGAAGTAAGAAAAAAAGTCAGTGAAAGATTATTTCACTGAGGTATTATTTCTTGCAAAAGGATGACAACATCCAAAGATTCCCTAGGATACTTGAAAGAATGCAAAAACTGCAAATCCAATGGCTTGGCTCAGGAAAGTGGCTGTATGTCATAAGGAACCCTATCTTCCCTCCAGCCCTACCCACAGGATAAGAAATATTCTTGGCTGCTATAAAAACTCTCTATGTCCTGCTAAAAGAGACTGGGATTGTTGCCGAATATCTTAGATAGCTGTCTGGCAATGAAAAATGTCCTGGCCAGGAGTCACAGTGTTTCCTAAACTAGTCAAATCTCTCAGAATTCTTTTCATCTTGCTATTCAGAATTTTCTATTTCAAGTTGTGTCCAGAAGAACCCTGAAATGCAATGGAAGCATCCAAGGTTTTCTGTCTAGGTATACAAAATCAAAGGAAATTCAGGTCACCCTCTTTCCTTACCAAAAGCAGAAGCCACAGAATTTGCTTTTTGTCCTGTTTGGAGTTGCCTTCTCACATCTCACCTCCTGCTTCCAAAAGGATCCAGCAGGCTGTTGATGGGGAAAATGCAACTGAGCAATGCTTCTGTGTGTGCAAACTCCCAAATTTAAGTCAGAGGTACACAGTTAAAAGCATCTTAGGTGTGACAGACTTACGTTGAGAAAAATATTAATACTGATATTAAACCAGTCATCTAAGTAGACTTCAGATATATTGGACTACAACTCTGATTCTTCCCAGTCACAATAAACTTGTGGACCAACACATTGGGAGGGGAGTATCAGATTGTGGAAAACTGATCTAGGGGCAGAGGAAGGCAAGAGCAAATCCGCTCTGAATTAATCTTGCCAAGAAAACCCTATGATGACTTAATGGCATACAACAACAACAGCAACACTATTTTCATGTCTCGGGGCTGATTCACACTTAGAAAGAGAAGGAGACACCATTCCTTGATGTGGCAAATCTCCTTGCTGCAGGAAGCACAGGTGGAGGGGAGAAATTGTCCCCAGATACAAGCATACATCAGGTTCTCCCCATTTTTTGCTTCTATACTCCACCACCTGCTTGTCACTGGTGCACTGTTGCATTCAGCAGAATGCATCCATTGCATTCCTTCAGCAGAAAGAAACCAGCATGGTACATGGAGTGATGTTGTCAACTAAGCCATAAACTGAATCAGTGTGACCAGCTGGGTTTTACTCCAAGGTGAAGGGAAATAAAGCATTTCAAAGGGTAGGGAGTACTCAGAGGTGGTTTATCATTTTTTCCCTCTGAAATAGGCCCACAGCACCTGGTATTCCCTGGTGATCTCCCTTACAAGTACTAACCAAGCCTGACCCCACTCTGGTGCATGCAGGGTATTCAGGAAATGCTAGGGGGAAAAAAAATGTCCCATCAAAATGCTCCACATCCACCAGAATTAATCATCTAAATGCAAAGGATTTGGAGGGTACTTTACAAACTTCCCAAGAGAGCTAGTGACATTTGCCTGTCACAACAAAAGCCACACAGAGTGTTGTGGCAGCAGCTTAATAACAAGCAGAGAATGTCTGCCTCTGCAATCCCATGGAAGTAGGCCTCTCTGATCTCAGTGGGACTTATTCCTGTGCAGACATGCACAGGGTTGACCTGTTGGTCTCTGTTTATTCCAGTTTGCAATTTTTATGCTTCCTGTTCCCTCAACAATCCTCCCAACAATTGCTTAGTATCGTAGGCTGCTATTATCCCTGCTTGGTGGACGGAGGGGGTCGAGGGAGAAAGTCCCTTGCCTATGGCCACCCATGGAATTCTTGACTGCGGTAACCAGCTGAGCTTCTGTGCTATGCCAGAATCTTATGAACTGGACGTCCTCAAACTGCTACCTAATATATATGTTTGAGGCTACAGCTGTTTCCCTCCCAGGGTTGTTCCACTGGGAGACCCTTTAGGCAGTCATTAACTGGCTCTGTTATAGAGGAACAAAACCAGCTTCCCTTCTATTGTCAGAAAAGGTGCCAAGGGTCAGTGGCCTTGTTTAATGGCAGATCCTCTGTGAAAAGGTTTTCCTTCCCTTTCACACAGGCGGAACTAAGCTGCACTCTTCATGCTTGGCTAGAGCAACAACGACTTTGCTTAAAATGCACACACACACACACACACTGTGCAGAGCAGCTTTGTTTGAGAGGTTGCTGTCAGCAGGAAGCGGGGGTCATCTCTGTCTTGGGCCCACCCTTCTTGAGGCTTCCAGAGTACATTCTGCTCCGTTGCAGCCCCAAGAGGGAGCAGCCAAGCAACACAGTGGAATGCCATTGCTATTTCCTAAGAACGTACCACGTCTCTCACAGTGTCTCAGAAGCCAGATGCTCAATGCAAAGACCTTCAATGCTGGCATTAAAAACGATATGTGTGCTTCAGAAAGCTGCTCATTCTTGTTTCCAGAGGATCGGTTGGGAGATTTTTTTTTTTTATGGGGTAGGGGAGCAAGAGGAAGGAAACAGCACATTTTCTTGGACCACACCAACCATCTGCTGATGGATATTGCACAGCTTACATTGTGCAGAATGAGTTGGACAGCTGCTGGGCTATACTATTAGAGAGGGTATCAGTGGTGCCTTGTGTGAAGAAACTCTCCAGATGCAGCAAGCAAGCAAGCAACTAGCGAGAAACACTGAGCACAACCCTGTGTGCAAGGATAGGACATATGGGGAGGGTGTAAAAAATAGGGAAGCATTTCAGAAAAATATTATCTCCACCCCTGTATACTCTGAAGTGATTTAGGTCCAGAATTGGACTGCCACTTGCTTTGTAATGTTTAGAATGGCTCTGATTTTCTGTCTACACCAGCAGGTGCTCTTACATTTCCAAGACACAAAGGGCCAAAATGTCCCCAAATGACTGATGCTGTTCTTGACGTATTTGCACTAAAGAAGGCTAGGCAGTTGCTTTGAGGAAGCAACCGAGAGGTTATGTTAATTTGCATGGTAGAAGCTTTTAAGTGTGAGGAGGATCCATGCCAGCTTCTTATGGAAATGGCAAGATGAAGCCCTGTCTCGCAACTGACATTTCAATTGGCAAGCTGGAGCCCTTTTCTGCCAGTCTGTCAAATCACCAGGATGTGCTTCAGTGCTAGCACTTGAGTATCAGGACATTGCATGCACTCCACAGATTGATAGGCACATGGGATGATCCAGCAGCAGGCTGGCATGTGACTATACTTGTCCATACATGCACAGACTTAATACTTGAAGAGCCAGGCTGGGCACCTTCCCTTGAGTTGCTCTCATAAATGTCAGAGTCTTATCTGCTGCTGCCAGCAGCAATTTTGGGGGGAGATGAAAAAATGCAGTCTGAAATGCTCACATCTTTTTTTTAAAATAACAAATCAAAGAGAAATAAGGAGAGCAACAACAGCTTTGTTTCTGCGTACAGTTGGCACAACCTGCAGAAAGAGTAAGGCCACAATATTGGATTATTTCATGCCCAAATGTCCTGAAGGTACTAATTCTATCTGATCTTGGAAGCTAAGTAAGGTCAGCCCTGGTTACTACTTGGACAGGAGACCTCCAAGGACTCCCAGGTGCCATAGGCTATATTGCAGAGGAAGACAATGGCAAACTACCTCTGAGCATTCCTTGCCTAAGAAAACCCTATGAAATTTATGGGGTCACCATAAGTTGACAGGTGACTTGGAGGTACATGCAGGCACACACACATGTCCTCAGAGCCATCTAAATCCAGCAATTCTCAGTAGCCTTGCAGATCTTTTCTAAGACACCTCTTGCTGCCAGGGTCCCCCAGTCCTAGTACACATTTGATCGAAGACAACTTTCTGGAAAAGGTGAAAGTTCATGGACTGATTGGGTGTCTGCCCTAGGGCCAGACAGTCTGGGCCAAGAGAGAGATATTTTGGCTGTTCTGCTGTGCTTTGGCAGGGCTCCTGGTTTGGGAGGAAGAGCTCCAGCCTCAGCCAGGAAGACTATCTGCCTGCTCAGCAGCAGGCAGCCAAAGGAGAGACAAATACAGGATAACAACCCTGATGGAGATGAATGAGCAAGGAGTGGGTCTCGATTAAAGGCAGAAACACAATCCCTCTCCAGTGAGGGGACTCCAGCTAAACATATCCTGCCATTCTTAATGCTAACTCCAACCCAGCTGAATAGTCTCTAATTTAAATTTTCAGAAGGAAATCAGCTATTTTCAAGGGGTACAAATATTTTCCAAATAGCATTTCCTCCTCCACTTTTGTCTGCAGTCCTTTCCCTTGGCTCCTGCAACTTCATCACAAGGGCCAGATAGCTACTTCTTTCTCCTGCCTTAAATTGTTGCATGGGCGATCAGGGACCATATACTGAATGGGATACCTTCAGAGTACTGCCTCACTGGTCAGACTGAAAGCAACTGAAAGTGAATGCAATGCACACACACTTTCACAAGGAATATAAAAAAGGAGGGGGCACTACCAGCTCTTTCCACAGGGTTTTTGCAAGATCTGGGGAAAGGTGATGACTAAGAAAATCACCACTGTCTCAAATGCATAGATCAGATTTATTAACATGGGGGTTTTAATAACATCATCTTTGAGCATGATGTCATACATCTAAACTGATTTGCAAGCATGTAATGGTGAATTGCAATGAAGTGCAAAGTCTGTATTCTCAGGAAAAGAGCAGATACATTGCTATGTCTTTGGGACCATTGCACAAAGCCTGAAGCATGACCATTGCACAATGGTTTTTTGTACAATGGGCATCATAGCATTATGCGTCCTGTTGTCCAGTGCAACACTGCAGAAGACACCATAATATATATTGTCATAGCTCACCAGAAGGGTTACATATCAAATCAGGGGCGTAGCTATGTCAGTTACATTTTGTAACCCCTGATGCAGGATCTTAGTCTTGGTTTATAGTGTGTGTTACCTGAATCAGCTTCTTAATCTACAAAACCTAGCCCCAAATATGGGATGTTATTTCCATCCTGCAAGGAGACATTGCTTAGTAATATTACCACCTAATTAACTACTTTAAAGAAAAAAAAACCTGGACTTGGATTTAAGTTGTATCTACTAATTCTATAATGTCCTAGAAGATGGTGAGAGGGAGGAGAAATGACATCAATCACATCGCACATTGCAAAAAATTATAAGAACCGGCTGGCGTGTCCTCTATTTGTTTTCAAATTTACATCTTTTCCCCACTGCGTGGCAAAAGAGAAAGATAGACTACACCTCTCAAGTTGAGTCCACAACAACTGTGGGTTGGGGACTAAATAGCAATGCCCTTTCCTGTGACACACTGCTCTAAAAAGAGTGCAAGTCCAATCTCTTGAAGAACTTAAATCAAGCCCCATTGGAAGACCAGCCAACTGCAGACGAGATCTAACAAGCCGCAGCAAGGAGGAACTTCTCATGTTTACCTTAGAAACTTTATGTAAGCCTTCACCCAGTCCTGACAAAAGCCTGTGAAACAGGTTTGTATCACCAGCCTCGTTCTGCAGCTGCTTAAACTGCTGGAAAGGCAGTTATTCCAGGTCAATCTCACTGCCCAGGAGACATGATTATTGCTGCCAACGTGGAGTTAAAGCCTACACAGACTGTTGCTGTTTTGAGATGCATATTAATGAAAGTAATATTTCCACCTGAAAAAGCAATGGGTTCTTAGATGATGACTCTGTGATGAGATCCCCAAAGAAGCTTGGTGAAAATGTAGGTGAGATTTGGGCCATCTTTGGAAGCAGCCTAGAAGCCATGTAAGAAAGGGAGAAGTGCTATGGAACTCCTGAGCTGGTTGCCACTCAAACCAGCCTCTGTTGCTCCCCTCCAGGTTATTTAAGATGGGGTCCTCTGGAAAAGAGGAAGTACTTTGGGGTACAGCTGGATCCTATTGATTGATCTACCTGCCACTCAAACCTAAGAGACATTTCTATTTCTCCTAGATGTTAAATATGAGTCTGTAGCCCCCAGCTCCCCAAAGAACATTTAAAAAGTCATATGATTTCTCAAAAATCCCATGCCGTTTTTCCCCACTGAGGTAGATGTCAGTCTGGAGGAAGACAAAGCAGGAAGAAGAAAGAGGGAAGGAGAGAGTGGCTGGTCTTCAATGCCTCCTAATCTTTTCAACAGAGCTACCTGGCGAGGGCCTGTTCAGGCCAATTAGTGCACATCTGCCTTTAAAACCTACATCCTTGCTTGGCCATACCAAGCCTGGTTGGGGGTTAGTAGTTAGCCTATGTTACACATGCCTCTCATGTGTTGAACTCTTTTTTTTGCCTCAGCAGTCCTGGAGCATGCAGGGACTCGTGGCCGGCTGTGGCTGTGGCGAGCTGCATTTCTCTGAGGCAATGGGCTTCCCTATGTAGTCAACGCACAAGGCACTTCGTGTCCTCACTCCCTCTCCACATGTCTGGGAACAGGGGGACCAAGGCCCCATCTGCCAGATAGGGCATGGGAGATCACTGCAGGGCTTGATGTCCTCAGGCTTGAGGCTCTTGTCACAGGCCAAGGAGGTTTGCCCTTCGACATCCAGGCATTCCACTGTTCGTCTCTGCCAGCCGGAGCCGCAGGATTTGGAGCACTCAGACCAATCTCCCATCACCCACTGCGATGTCAACATGGGTTTGATGACATTGGCCAAGTTTTTCTCCTTGCTCTTCTGCTTGCTGAAGTGGACATCCTTGGGGATAAAGAATGTGTACCTCACCTTTGGAGAAGGGAAAACCTTCGGGAGGAACATCTCACTGGAAAATGTCAGCACCTGGACAGTAATGGATTCTGGGAGTCTCTGGTAACTCTGGAGGCGTTCTAGGGTTGTAAGGGAGCCACTGTATCTCAGGACAGTCCCTTTCATGAAAATGTCTTGTTCCATGGCTGAAACAGTGAAGTTCCCATTCAAGAGGTATTTACCATCCAGTGTCCTCAGGGCTAAATAGTTCCAGTCATACCTCACTCCTCGGCGGCTGTGTTGCTTGATGTCGATGTTGGTTGCTCCCGCCGGAATTGTGACAACATCATTATACCCAAACCTATAAAGACCAAAAAGATGGTTCTTATTTTCAGAAATATATGAGCCAAAAAAGGCAAGGTATGGAAGAACATTTTTCTTTTATCTGTATCTACTCCATGTCAAGAAAAACCTAGTTTCTGTATCCATCTCTTAGAATCTGTGGCCATATCTATGCTACAGACTGAACTTGGCTTACTGTTACTTTTCTCCAGGATCTTTGGGAAGTATAACTATTATGTGAGGGAGGAATAATGATCTTCAACATTATGCCCAGTATTGTCCCCAGACTGTTAGGCCCCAGATTCTTAAAAAACATAGTTCAGCTATTGCTATATTTGGCACAGATTCTCAACATATAGCAGATGCTGCAATACATATTTGAGTTATGGGGAAAGGAGAAAATTGGGAATAGAAGTAAAATAGCAATGTGTTTGGATCATAAATGGGATAGTACTTAAAACTTTTCTTAACAGTGAAAGTCAAAGCACTGAAGGAATATTGTTATCTATTTTGAGAAGAACTCCAGGTATCTCATCACACTTGCAGGTAGCTCATCCATTATCCCTAGCAAAACTAGCTGGCCAATATCTGGTTTTGTATCCTCATCAAAGCTCTGCTTCTCAGATTCCCTCAGCTCAGCTGCATTTTGTCACACAGCCAATGCCCGACTGATCTCTGATTTTGTGCATACGCAGAACTGCACTTAAATCTCAGCTTCAGAAGCATACTAAATAAGGACGCAAATCCTCCCCAGGCATTCATCTTTTACACTTCCACTCTCCTCCTTTGCATTACTTGGACCAGCTCGAGCTGACCCCTTGTGTCTCTTACTTGGATCTGTTGAGCGAGCCAGATATTTTTCTGCAAGATGAACCATTACCGCCGCAAACCCCACACTTGTCTAATTTCTTGGATGACCCAATCATGTGGTCACAGCCAGCCTTGATGCATTGACCATGTACACAAACAGAGAGAGTCTCTGGTGCACAGAGAGTTCCATCAATCACCTGATATAAAAACAAAGGAAAAGCAAAGTAAGACCACATTGCCCTTCACCATACCACGAATGGCAAAATGATATATCTTCCAATGGCTGAAACAGATGTTCCATTCACAAGTGACTCTCTTCTGTGCTTCTCTCCTGCCATATCAACACCAACTGTAATTGCCATGTAGAACCCCCCACCCCATTGCCAACTGGAAGAGAAATGCTTTTATGTGAGTAGAAATATTTTCCAATACCTGCCCATCTCTGCAATGTACTTATCACGAGTAATGTAACAACCATGGTCAGACTGATCCTCCATAACAACAAGGTGGGCATTATTCCTGTAGGAAGCTTCGTCATACTGATTCAGAGCATGTCTCAGTATCGTCCATGCTGACTGGCAGATGCTCTCCAGGGTTTCAGACAAGTGGTCTTCCTACCCTTTCTGGAGAATCTGGGGATTGAACCTTCTACCTTCAGTGCACAAAGAGTATACTTCAGCACTGAGCAATAGTTCCTTCCCTCCCAACTTGTTCAGATGGTTCAAACATCCTCCAGCATCATTAGAGCTGCCCCTAGAAAAGTGACTTCCATATGGACAGGACAATATGGGAGAGAGAACCTCAAGAGAGAACCTCAAGTGTGCTTTAGCTGCCTGAGAGCTTTTGAGGTCACTCTCAAAGCAAGACCATAACAGTGGATGCCAAAAGAGAGTTCTTACTTTAGTCTCAAACACGTTGAATTCGTTCCCTCTCTTAGGTCGGCAGATCAGCTTGCAGCGATCTCGAGGTGATACGCCTGCATACATAGGGACCCATTCTAGCAGGTTCCCATTCATGTCTGTGTAGTTGTATCTGTCGTACTTTTCACATTGTTGCTCTCGAAAACTCTTGCCTACAAAGAAAGGGAAAAGGATCTGAAACACACCTCATTGAAGATGAAGACATGAAGGAGTGGAGAAGCAGCTGTCTCTGTTTTTGTAAAGTTTTATCTCAATCTCTGCTTTTATTATGTTTCCTCTTGAGCCTAGAATTGGGTGATATTTGTACTTCATGTCACTGATGCAAATGTTCTGAATTCCATCTTCTGAATAGCTATCAGTTGCACTTTTAATCTAAAGTCAAATTTTATTTTACGGTCCATCGACCCAACATAGCAAACCATCCAATTATACAATATAGGGAAAATGTACCTACTTAAAATAGGATATTGTGCTATTGCTGTTATAACTTCAACCAAAGTGCCCACTAGCATCACTTCCAACTAAAAAGCAGAGTTTGGAAAGTTACTTTTAAAAAAGTTATTTGTTGTGCAACTTATTACAAAATTCAAAAAGTAATTCATTGCTGTTGACGTTGCAATTTGGGGTGGGTGCAACTCATTACAATGCATACTAAAATTACTTGTTGCTTTTTCATTTCTTTTGGGGAGGATGGAAGTAAAACCCTTAGCAGTGAGGAAAGAATGACACAAAATTGTATTGTTCTCCATAAAGTTTTCCAGCATTTTAAAATGCCCCCAAATGCCCTTAGAAGGTAACTAGAAATATTATATGACATCATTAAACATCATTCTTGTCTGTTTTAAAGTGTGTTTTAAGTGTGTTTAAAATTAGTTTTAAAACGTGACTTTGTTATGTCCTCATTCCAAAAGAAGGGGGAAAGGAGGACTTGTAATGCAATACTTCCAAGCTGTAGGTGAGTGCACACCTGGGAATGTATCAACATTGCTAACATCTGTAGGGGAGTAAGGTTGAGATTGTGTACAAAGATGGTAAAGAGTAAAGTTCCACCAAGGTACACATACAGAATCCTGGCTTCTAGGAAGAAGGAGATGGCCAGCCTGAAAGCAGCAGAAGGAAGCTTTCCTGATGCACCCTTTTGGCCTATCAATGGTTGGAATACCCAGCTGTACTCAAGTATGTATCTCTTTATATGATGCTGTAAAACAATCAATACACTAGGATAACTCCCAATTATGAGAACATAAAGTCCCAATAGCCTTCTGGCTTAAATATGTAATTTCAATGTATCTGATCCACCTGCAGGATGTATCAATCACGCTTGCAGGATGTTTTACACTATGCTTGTCGTCCCTCACTTTATCCTTGCACATGGACTGCATCATTAACTGTAAACTGGAACAGTTCTCAGTGCAGCCATAGTGAGCAGATCCATGTCAAAGGCCCTGCTTCATCTCATAATATTTTGTGCACATCCTGTTGTATTCTGCAACACAACATTCATTGCTTGGATCACACTGTGTGACTGTGTGCCTCAGCTGTGGTTTGCATGGATACCATTCTTTCTCCCAGGTTCCATGAAACAGCAGTCTGTACAGCAAACATTTAATGGCAGAGTGACACTGCTAACTTCAGTTGGGTTATAGCCATTAACTCTTCCCCAAAGATCTGGGGAACTGAAGTTTTGGAGGTGCTCTAAGAGACAATCCTCCCACTTGCAGCAAGCTTCAGTTCCCAAGATTCACTGGGTGGAGGGGGCAGCCATGTCAATCAAAGTTGTATAAAATGGACACTCTGTCTCATAGATACACCTTTTTGCAACACATCAGTACCCGCATAAAGCCAGCTTTCTGGCCATGCTGACACTGGCTGTGACCACATCACAAGCCCCATCACCACTGTGGGGAAATCCAACTCTTTCCTTCTGGAGATTGTGGAAAGTAAATGGTGTTTATAAACAGTCAATGATTACCACTAGGTGGGCATTCTTCAATGTTGCATGACTCATATTGGACTCTTTGGCCCTCGCAATATTTGCCTCCATTCTTAGGCACAGGGTTGTCACAGTCTCTGTAGGAGAAATGCACTCCTCCACCACATGTCCTGGAACATGGCCCCCAGGAGCTCCAGGGTCCCCAGTTTCCATCCACTGCAGGCTGTAAGACAGAAATACTTGGTTTATGGATCACCTCCCTGGTGATTTGCCATTGGAATGCTGAACTCCTCCCTCCCAGGAGAAAGATCACCACAATGGGAAAACTAGTCTCCTCTCAACAGTGGGAGAATCTCTGCTCTAGTGCTTGTTTCCTCTACCCTCCCCATTTCCTTTTCCTTTTGTGTTGTATCTTTTAGGTTTTGTTTATGTTTGTTTGAAATGGCTGACAGAGGAAAGATGATGGACATCTTTCCCATGTCCATCCCTTGGGCCTGAGATTAGTCTCCTACTGATGTTTTTTATTAAACAAAACAATGGGAAGAGGAATTGCAGCACTGCCTTTCATGTGCTGTTTGGCCTTTAGCCATAGATGGGTGACCTGATTCTCACTGTGCAATTACCTCGGGCATCACCGCATCTTGTGCTACACAATGGCCATTCAAACACATCTTCCCTGCTCCACATGGTGTCCCATCTGCCCAAGGCAAGCTGCCATTTTTGGTGTGGCACAGGCGTTCTGCTGCCTCTAGCTTGCACCAGAGCTGGGAGCAGATGTCTTCCTGAGAGGCATTTGGGCAGTGTCGGAACTCTTTGCCGAAAATCTGTTGGCACTGACGATCCAGGTTATACAAGGGCACTTGACCTGGGAGGTCTGTGGGGAGGGCAATGGGTTCAGCTGGTTCATCAAGCAGACAGTCACCTGCCAAAGGAGAAAAGTATGAGAAGGTTGCACTGAAGCTTGTATTAACATTATTGTTTCATTGCATAGCTCAGGCAGTTTACGCAGGAATTTCACACAATTTCATAAACCAAGAAAGATGAGATTCTGTCCCAAGGAGCCTTCAATCAAAATGTCAACAGTATGGGAACCAACTTGAGGGAAGGGAGGAAAAAAGAGAGAGTCAACAGCTCAAAGGCCTGAATCCTATTATTAGATGTATCAGAGTAGATCCATTGAATCAATGAGATTCATCTATGTGTTGACTCATCATTCAGCAGTTGATTTAATGGACCGACTTTGGTTGCAAATAACTGAAAGGATTTCAATCCAAATGTTTAGATCTGGCACGTTGATTATCTTTCACTTGGCAATGGCTAAATATCATGGACAAAGAAAAGATGAAAAAAAACCACATATTACTGTCAAAGGAAGGAATAGCCAGAAAGGTACCGCATCAATAGATGTTTTGTTAAGTAGTCTATCAAAGGTACATGTTTGAAGTTCTGGGCTTACTTCTCCTACTTTATCTTTGCAACCATGATAAGATATCAATGCAGTCTAATAAAGTTACAGATAGCCTAATGTGCTTCATTCTTTTTTAAAAAAAGAGATTGGGTTTTGAATTAATGTTTTTGTCCTACTCTTTGCATTGTATTGTATTACTTTTGACTTTGCATCACGCTTCAATTAACTTTGTAGACAAAGAAATTAATAGTACACAGAACAGAAACTGATCAAATCATTGTTATTGTTGTAATAAATAATAATAATTAGAAGGAGGAGGAGGGCATAAACTGACAAAAAATATCAGAGGGTAGTAAACTGCCAAGTTAGTGCAGCAACATATGTAAAACTTTTTTTTTTTTTTAAAAAATATTCCCCTTCAACAATTGAAAGCATCAGCTTTTTAACTGGATCTCTCTAAAAGCTATTTGAGACCATTTGTCCCTTTATGGCAGGAGTGGGAATTTGGTGGCCCACCATACATTGTTGGATTGCAGCATCCAGCATTCCTCACCACTGGCTATCCTGGCTAGCATTGCTGGGTGTTGTGATCCAATAGCATATAGAGAACTACACAATTCCCACCCCTGCTTTACGTATGCAAGATAAATAAGGATATGTTTCCAGTACCAATGAATTTCTAATCATTATTCTCAGAAGCAGAGCTGTGTAGAAAGTGGCTCTAATTTTAGGTGGCCCCTGGCTGAACTCCAAAAGCCCTCTGGAAGAGATTTCTCATTGCTGCCAGGAATGAGCTACTTCTTCCCTGGGAATAGGTGGCAGGGAGAAAATGGGGAGGAAGGAGAGAAAGAGAGGGTTGTCAGAAGAAGGAAGAGAGATAGAATCAGGTGGTGGAAATACTACTCTTTTCCTCTGACATGCAAAGACCTTTTTTATTCATCTAGAGTTTTGGAAAGCAAATGGTTCTGGAGGAAGGGACTTTTAATGGGTGAGGTTTGGGCCAGGGCTTCCTTGAGTGAATCAATCCACCTGTAGTGTGGTCTCCCTCTTTTTCTACTGCCTTCCATTTTTACCCAGCATATATGTATTTTACCCAGTATGAAACCCTCAGTTAGACATTTTCTTTCATAGCAAGTGTTCAGGCTTGGTTTGCTTTAAGACCTATTCATTTGTCCTTTTAGCGGTCTGTGGTATCCGTAGAACTTTTCTCCAGGGCCACATTACCAACAAATTGATTTTCTTCCTGCCAGTTTTCTTCACCATCCAGCTTTCACACCCATACATAGAAATCAGAAATATTATGGCCTGGATGATTCTGAGTGTTTTTTGGTTTCATTTTTTTTTTTAAACATACAGATATGCTTTTAAATTGTATTGCATTTAGCTATGTTTTAATATTATGAGTCACTTCACTGTGTTTTAATATTACAACGGTGTTTTTATTCTGTATTCTTTTAGTTAATATTGATGTGAGCTTCCTGGAAGCCTACTTTGGAGAGGAAGACATGATATAAATCTAATTAATGAATGAAGTATCACCCATTTTTGGCTCTGGAACCACATACAAAAGCCTCATCAGCTATTGGCAGGCAGCCCAGAGTGGAATATGTCCAAACTAATATGGTCTTTTAACAGAACAAAGGCGTGCTCATCTCTGCTCAGCGGTGGGTATCAGTAGAACTGCCCCAACCACAGACATCCCCAAATGAGTAGTGAATTGATGCCTACCGTGTCCTCCATCCAAAAATTCTGTGATGTACATGGCACTACAGGGGGACCAAGGCAGAGTCTTGTTCAAGTGGACAAAGAGAGATGCCATCATGTGATGCTTTCCTAAACTCCCAAAGAGCCTCTCACAGGTCTTGGAATCATCATGGGGCATGCTGAGTATGTGCCCTGGAAAAGGAGAGGACAGAAGGAAGAAGTTGTTAGACGGTCAGACCTTTATTTTCCCTAGATATGGCCTTCCTATCATAAGCTCTTAGAAATTCCTTTCCTGTCCATATGGCACCAGATCCTGTTTGATCTTTGAAGCTAAGCAGGGTCAGCCCGGATTCATACCTGGATTGGAGACCACTAATGAATACCAGGTGCTGTAGGCTATATTTCCAAGGAGGGACTGGCAAAATCACCTCTGAGTATTCCTTGCCTAAGAAAACCCTATAAAATTAATGGGGTTGCTGTAAGTCAACAGGCAACCTGAAGGCACATATGCACACACACCAAATATAATTCCAAAATGTCCTACCGAGTTTCTTCTAAGTCTACTTTCCTGGAGTTTTGCTGTACTTACCCTTCTCCTCCCCCCGCAAAAAAATGCCTGTGTGTGTGTGTGTGTGTATACACACTGTCTTGGTGTCAGTTTCTAAAATAAATATAATTAATGTTCAAATGTTCAACTTTCTTTTCTTTTGCCAGAAGAAAAAGCTGAGTTTTGCATTCTGGCTACTCTATCCAAATTAAAATTTGATAAAAGATAAAATTTGATTCTGGCATAATGATGGACTACCTATCTACATGGGCAGGGCAGCTACCTAGTTCATGGGCCAACGTGTAGGCTGCCTGGAGACCTTCATCCTCTATCACAGAGCAGCTTTTGTTGGGGTCACACATAGTGCCAATCTCAGACACTCCAAGCGTGCTGCAGCTCTGGTGTCCACAGAAATCCTGCAAGTGAGAAAAGCAAGATGTAAAAGTCATGAAGGAAGCAGAGTGACTCACCATCCTTCTCTGTGGACTCCCTGGCTAACCTTCCTACACAACAGGGTTTACGTTCATAGCAAATGGAATCAGGTATTGACAGGTTCACTTTCTCTCCATCCCAGACGGGTCTGTCCAGTTGTTCAGGCTATCGGTGGAGACTGTCCTCTGAATATTCTTACTTGCTCAGGTACGAAGGATGACATAACAAGCCTTTCCAAAGTGATGCCCTTCCTCAGGGATGCCCCCTCCATGGCCATTTCCGCACTAGACTGTTATAGCACTATTATTTCGCTTGCAACATCCCATGGAATCCTGGGGTTTGCAGTTTCGGGAGGGGCCAGCTGAGTCAGGATTCCATAGGATGTTGCAAGTGGAATAATAGCACTATAACAGTCTAGTGCAGAAATGGCCCATAGAAGATCACCTGGGGCCTTCCTGTTATCCTTTTGGTGCCAGGCAAAGAGCCAGCCTGGTGTAGTGGTTTGAGCTCTGGACTAAGATCCTAGAAAATAGGGTTCAGTTCCTGGCTTGGCCATGGAAATCCACTGGGTGACCTTGAGCACATCACGTGTTCTCGGTCCCAGAAACCCCCATTATAGGTTCACTTTAGGGTCACCATAAGTTGGAAACAACTTGAGGGCACACAACAACAATCACAACAACTCCTTTTTAAAGGCCTTTTTAAGATGCCTTTAATCTGTGCAGATTTTAACTCCCCCATATGGATGAAAGAAGATTTCAGTTGCTTTCTTTTCCTTTGCTATTTTATCTGGAATGCTGTGAGGGATACATTTAATAAACAAATGGGAAATAATGCAAGTTGGTAGTCATTAAGAGGCAGCAGATTTTAGGTAGTTTATATTTTTATTAGAAGCAACTGGTTAACTACTATATTTTTACCACGCTGGAGTAGTCATCTGGATTTTCCACTTGACAAAATGGGTGCCAAAATGTCTTGGTGTGTTTTGAATTTGTATAGGCATTCTTATTTAGATACACTTCTGCCTACACAGAGCGTCTCCCTTTTTCCCTGTTCTGCATATATTTCAGGTTTGCAATAGTCACACACTTGGACCATTTCTGCACTGCACTGTTATTGTGCTATTATTCCACTTTCAACATCCTATGGAATCCTGGGATTTGCAGTTTAGGGAGGGGCATTTAGAATTCTCAGCCAGAGAGCTCCTTGGACTCAGTAAATTACAAACTTCAGAATTTCACAGGACGTTGAAAGTGGAATAATAGCACTATAACAATGTAGGGCAGAAATGGCCAGAATCACCTTTAGGCAACGATGATACACTCATGGGCTACTTCTGCAGGAACAGGGCCCTAGGCTGGTAGTTAACCTGACAATGGTTTTCTGAATGCCTCTGGATTATTCTGTCAACCAGCATTTCCATACCTGTCTTGTCAAGAGGATTGCTGTGTCATAGTGTTCCGAGTGACGGTCACTTGGAGGGTTGAACTGCTGTTGCCAGTTGCAGAAGTTCCGCAGCATGAGCCCCCCATTGTCAGATACTTCTGGCCCAGCCTTTGCATCTTCTACCAGCAGCACCTTCACCACCACCAAATTGATGGAGTTCTTCAGGCTGGGGTGTTTGTAGATCTGAGCAGCCACAGACATTAAAGTGAGGATATGATTCTGAAAGGAGGCAAATGGGAAAAAGAAGTGATACCTCTGGTAAATATCTTGCAAACAGGCAAAGCTGTAGGTTAAGGATTTGGGTTGGCATTATCCAAAATCGATTATGAAAAGACAGAAACAATTTCTTTGTTTTTAATTATCCTTTAGACTCTAAAGTTTAGTTTAGAACTTTTTTTCCCCAGAAAGGTGGGAGGATAATAGAGCTTCCTAGCAGAGCATCTATAAAAGACACAGTTGATTGCAAAGCTGTTTCCCTAAGGCGTGACTTCATTTTAGCTGATAAGGAATTTAAAGTCCTCATGTGTTTCTTCAAATGAATGTAGACATTAAAGTGCTGAAAGTTTTGCCTAGAGACACACTACAGATGTCTTAATCCTACAGGTATATGATTTTAAGCCAGCTTTCCCTCCTTACTTCCTTCCCACATTCCCAAACCAGAATTAGTACAGCAATAATTGTTTGCTTTGTAGAAACAGTGAGAACAAATGTTTGCCATGTAGAATCAGTTTACTTTGAGCAGGAGGTGACTATTCGCTTTCTAAACCATTAACTGGGCATCGTGCCCTGACTGCAAACTAGACACTCTAATTCCAAAATCCATATTAGAGTAATTCCTTTATTATGTGATAAAATAGAATTCTCTAGAAATCTATCCAAATCTTAGGGGCAGGGGAGCACAGCTGGGGCTGGATGATGTTGAAACCATGGTTTCTGCATTTAGTGACTTGAGTATGTGTGTAGACTGATAGCCCGTTTGAAGATATTTTAAGTGTGCTTTTATTTTTTACCCTAGGATCTGCAACTGGACTTAACAAAACTGAAGGTATTTGATTTCACTTTCTTAGAATACTTTACTTTCTCAGAATATACCAGCCCTCCCCACTCAGCCTCCATTGATGTATATCATCTGGAAGGTTACTATGACATTACTGTGGCCAAAATTTCACAGAAAGGAAAAACACACAAGCTAGTACAGGCCGAACCAGTCTGCTTTTGCCTGAACCTAAGATTCAGAGCCAATGTGGGTGCAGTGATTTGAGGGTTGGACTATGGCCATTTCTGCATGGGGCGAGAGAATCGCCCCACACCGCTACTTACCAGATCTTCTGGCTCCCTGGTCCAGTCCAGGCTGCTCTAGAGCAGTGCGTGGTCGTCAATCCGCTCTGCTCCGGCGTCCAAAATGGTGGCTTCCGGTTGGTCATGGGTCTTGACCAACCGCTGAAGCTCGCCAGCCTAAGGCCAACCCTCGGCAGATTGTAGGTTCGTATTGGTGCAAGCCTGTGAATCTGCACAAGGGAGCAGGCTCACAGTGGCGTGCTCCGTGCTTTTGAAAGACTGGAAAAATCAGGTTTTTCAAAAGCACGCTGGAAGACCACTTGGGGTCGTTCCAGAGTGGACTGAGCTGCGGATCCACACTAAGTAGTCCGGACCCAGTCCACTCCAAGGTGCAGACATCCTCCGTGGAGGACGCACTGCACTGTTTTTATTACCCCGTGTGGAAATGGCCTATGATTCTCGAGGCTAGGGTTCCAATCCCCACTTGGGCGATTTCCTCAAAGGCCCTCCCTAAACTGCAAACCCCAAGATTCCATAGGATGTTGAAAATGGAATAATAGAACTATAACACTCTAGTGGGGAAATGGCCTTGGCCATGGAACCCACGTGGGCAAATCACATTCTCTCAGCCTCAGGGGGAGGCAAAGGCAAGCATCCTCTGAACAAATCTTGCAAGAAAATGCTTTGATAGGTTCACAATTAACTCAGAAATGACTTGAAAGCACACAAGAACATCAGCAGCTAGAAAAACAAGGCTCTACCCTTTCCTTTTCCCTGCTGAGTTAAACTACTTTTGCTCCTTCGACTCAGTTTGCGGCAACGATAAATGGGGATAGTGAGAGGAGGAGAGAGAGAAACTGGGAGATTTTAAAAGCAGCTGGAAAGTAACTGAGATGACAGAAGAGGACTGTCTTTGCCAAGTCAGGATAGCTGGAGGGAATACTATGGGTTACTCAGTTAGAGATCAGTAAGGAATAGTGTTTATAAAGCAAGTAGCAGTGTGTAGGCTGGTTAAAATGGCTGTGTAAAGATAAGATCTGGGGAAAGGTGTTAGCTTTCTGCAAATGTCTGTAAGCTTGTGAGGTCTTCTGCTATGGAGCCACCTTTGGAATCTGAGAAAGTATGGACTTTGTTGCATGGGTAATTCTACTGAGTCTAGCTGTATGGACTCAGAGAAGACAATCTGAAGATGCCTCAAGCTGTTTTGTTTCCCAAAGAGACTACGGCTGCCAACTCTTTGGATCTGAGCTGGGAGCCTGTCTGGGGATCACATATAAGCCACTCTAAGCAGGGTAGAGAGAGCCAGGATGGTGTATTTATTTGAGTGTTTGGTTAGGGTATTGGGAGACCATAGTTCTAATACCCTCTCGAGCTTAGAAAGCTACTGTATGACCTTGGGCAAGTCACACTTTCTCAGCCTTAGATGAAGGCAAGGGCAAACCCCCTTTGAACACATTCTGCCAAGAAAACCTCATGATTAGAGAGCCTTAGGGTCATCATACATCAAAAATAACTTGAAGGTACATAAAAAACAGTAAAAGGCTAGAGTCTAACAAATCAACAGATAAATAAAACAGTGGTGGCAGAAGGAGACAAAAGTGCTCCCTGTGCAAAGGACAAATTGTCTTTCCACCCCTTCCTGTTTTGGTTAACAGCCTGACTAGAATGTAGGAATCCACCTTGAGTTCCAACTTTGGTGGCAGAAGCTTTCTGAGTTTCAAACCAGAGTTTCTTTTACCCCTGCCTGGAGATGTTAATCTGAAACTGTGACAGAGCAGACGTTATTTTACTGATCTAAGCCTTTCCAAACAGGCTAAGTATCTGTTAAGGCAGAAGAGAAGTGTTCGTAATGCAAATCAACATTCTAGCCAGTGGAAATGTAATATTTACTTTGCAAAGCCTCTCAAGTTTGAAAGCAGTATAAGGAGCATTTCCTGGGATGCAACAACCAGACAGGACTATTGTCTTCATTTGTGGACTTCCTAGAAGTATCCAATTGACCACTGATGGAAACAGGATGCCAGACTGGATGGACCTTGGGTGGTATCCAGTACCGGGAAGTTCTTTCGTTCTAACAGCCTGTTTTCAAGAGGCACAGGAAGGCCTCTTACTAGAGTAAGTACTGTGACGAGTGTTGCATTCCATAGGCTATGTGGAAGAAATACACTGATGACATATTTGTGAATGGGACCTATTTCCATACAGGCCATTTGCGTACACGCTCAAGTGTTTACCCCACAGCACCTTCTGTTTGGGTAAGCGAGACAGAAGGGAGATGATTTCATATGTCAGACACTCCAGCTATGTTGAAGGCTGATGTTCACATCTTATCAGCGAGTCGGAATTCCGGCTCCTTTTGGCACTGAACCACAGAACCGTGTTCACGAGACAAAAATGCAGTCGTTACACAACGGTGAAGCAATTGAGAAACAGCAAGGGGTCACTTTGTTCCCAGGCTTTGCTCTGTAATCTTTTCAGCTCTGTGACTTCACCGATCACTGTTTAATTAAGTTGCATTGGCAAGAATTAAGGACAGGTGAATGAGACCAGTTCTCTTTCCCCAATTGCTCCCACTACTTGTTTCTGTGTCACTAAGACCACACACGGAAGCCAAGGAAGCCATCACCCATACAGCAGAGACTGGAAGGTTGGCCCTAGCCTTTCAAAAACCTATCTTGCTCTTGAATGAACTGTGTCTGCTGAGTCCATCAAGTAAGTCATGATGGTGATGACATACATCTAGGATTAATTATATTCAATCATCCCCATAGGCTCAAGAAAAGCCCCAATTGAAGAAGATAACCTGTCAGTAAGGGTGGCCAACAGGGAACAGCATCTTCCTCTGTAGACCACTTGTTCTTCAATGTTTTCTGGAACTCAAACGACCCTTGGGTCCTTTCCTCAGCTTACCTTCTTGAGTCATCATCTGATGGGAATCCTGGTGGCAGCTCTGCTGAGAAGGACTACACCCCTCAGCACCGGCTGGCTCCCTGCCGAAGGAAGCACGATGGCCACACCTCATCCTTCCACAACACAGCCAGGTACTTTCTCAGGTTGTGCTGGGGCAGGAAGAGCAGCCATCATGCTTCTGGGGCTTCCGTAGGACAGGTAAGTGCGGGATGGGGGTGTGAGCACACGTCATTGATGGGGAAAACCCAACAATGGTTTAATCTGCAATCACACCACCTGGGGCAGGAGAAGGATGGGATCATGATGACATCATGCAGAAGTGTCATCACAGTCCTTTCCTTCTCCTGTCCCTTTCCTGGGATGTGAGAGTACTGCAGAAAGGGCCATGGTGTCTCACCATGGAATGTGAATCCCTCTGATTAACTCATTTTTGTCTTCCTCCTCTTTTTCCTTTGTGTTCCTGGTCCCCTGCCCTGTGTAGAAGTGCTCTGAAATCTTCTTCCCTCCCTGAACCTACAAATGAATAACCTTTTTTTAAAAAAGCTGGAAAGCAAAGATGTAAACCAAACTGAGCAAACAACTATTTAATAATGATTAAGAGATCAGGTTCACTTGTTCTGCCATATGGTGTCTGTTTACACCCCTTGCTTTCAGGAGGCGAACAAAGAGGTTCAATCTCGTCCTGCAATGAGAGAACCTGGCTGCTCTGGAGTAAACAACTGCCACCTGGGTAAAGAAGTCCATTTGGCTGGCAACTGTATGTACATTTCAATGTGCTAGAAATCTGAGCGGATGTGGCTGTGTTTTCACCACTCAGTCCCAAGTGCCCCATAGCAATGGACTTGCTTGGGAAGAGGCAGAATCAGGAAAGGTAGCAAGCTCTACCTCTGGCAGTCTTCTCCTAAACTGTCTAGTTTCAAGTGTTCCTGCTTAACAGCCAGTTTCTCCTCTCTGCCACCATGCCTGTAATTTTCTTTCTAGTTTTCCATCATCCTCGTCTGCTTGCCTGCATTATCCTTTCCATGAAGAGCTTGGAAAGTGCAGTTCCTGCCCCACTTCTTTCGTTTATCCAGGTTCCTCTGCCTCCACACAGACCTTGCCAGCATTCACATACACAGGCTTTGCTGCATAGGTGAGTAGTATCTACCATGGATGGTGCAGAGATCACTAGGATAAAACTTGGAAACATTTCTTATTGCATTCCAACTCCTAGTAGTCCCAGGAATCATGTTAGCTAAGTAATTTGAACAATGATAATCAAAAGAGGAACTATTCCAAGGAGTGCTTTCAGGCAAAGGCTTTCGTCATTATCTTCTCCTTTTAGGAGAGGGATGGGAGTCATATAGACCTGCAGGTGCTGCTTGGATCATGTGTCCCAGAAGTTCTAGCCAGTGTAGAAAATAATGAGGTATACTGAGGACAGCAGTCCGACAACATCTGCAGAACAATATGGTTCCCACCTCTGTTTTAGGAGAGATGTACAGATTTGAATTGTGACCAGCTGCATACAAAGCATGTGCTCTGCCATCCAGATATGGTTCCTCCCCAGATCTCTCCAGCTCCCCATAAGCTCTCCTGATTACATTCCAGCACTAACACCACTTAAAAAGATGACTTGAAATAGAACAAGAATCACTCCCTTATGACCACCCAAAGAGTGTTTCAGCTGGTTTTTTTTTTTTTTTACATGAACTTCAGGTCAGAGTTTAACAGCAAAGATCATCATTTGATACTTCTTACAGTTAGGTTTCTGCTGTTAACAATAATCAAGGAAGTACTGCAGTGACTCAGCTCCACCTGAACAATAATCAACAGTGTACGGATTCTGCACGAAACATGACTCACTGAACTGTACTCATATCCTTGGTATTCACTTGGCCCACTCTCTGAAACAGAGTGGAAATAATCCATTTGGCACTCCTGTGTAGTGAGCCTAGCACTTGCTGATGATTGTTCACTAAAATATTCTATGTAAATGAGACTATTATTATAACTCAGTGACAGGGAACAGGTTTTGCATACGTAAGTAACTGCCAAGTTCACTCGCCCAGCATCTTCAGCTAAAGGACTTCAGGTGGCTGAGTTTGAAAAGACCTCTGCAGCAGTATGCTTGCCACTAATTAGAGCTGTTGAGGCACTGTGGCCAAACAGGGACCCTTGTTTGATAAGCCTTGCCATTTTCTCTGCAGGATCATGCCCAGACGAAAACCAAAGTAGTCAAGATGGCTTGCCTTCTTGACCATCAGAGTATGGTTAAGAGGGTAAATAATTAGGAAGAATACACACTGTAAGAGAGACTGAAGCAGTTTGTTTTTGCTGTGGTCATGAAAAACCATGACCACAGATGATTTATATAACTTATAGTAGATAATGAGATGTCAGAATAGATAAAAGTTTTCCATAATTTGGCCCAGTCATTAATCAGAATGAATATTGCAGTCCAGAAAGCAGAAGAAATCTAGGATTTGGAAGGGCTTGGAGGGTACGAAGAAACCAGATAAAACCTTCAAGTGTGAAGATATATCATTGAATATCACAGGCCCTTTTCGCATGGCATTTGCCATGCGAAAGGGCCCCATGAGCGTTGCATGATTGTGAAGAGCGATCTGCACAACACACTCACAACCGCGCGATGCTCCAGGGTAGGGTAGGTGCCGCTCGTACACTTTTTCATTTTTGGCTTTCAGCCAAAAATGGTGTGTGATTGCGCATTGCTCCAGGGCCCCACGTGCACTTGCTGTTTGTGCGGAGCCACGGCGGTCACGCTTCCTCCCCAGTGCAGCCTGGGAAACTCCCAGGCTGCGCTGTAGAAGGAAGCGGTGGGGCTCTCGCACTGCTTGGGAGCAGGCAGCTCGGGCAGAGCTGAAGCAGCGGGGACGCCAGAGCCTCTTGCTGGAGGCTGCTCGTGCCATCCCCGCACGCCAGCGCCGAGAGTAGGTGAGTTGCGGAAAAGGCCACAGTCAGGATTG